>JAPYYZ010001020.1:0-17684 GCA_030522705.1 Eretmocerus eremicus
CTTCAGATTCCTCTGGAGCTGGACTGTCAGACTCATTGTTAATGTCACTCAACACATCAGTTATTATTATCAGTCGTGGCTCATCTGCTGATTGCTCCTTGCGCTTCGTTTTCTTTGACTCATTTTCGAGCTCTTTTTCATTTTCCAAAATCTTACGTTTTTCAACATAGTGTTTGTTCCTCAATCTCCTAGTTTGAGCTGCCCTCAACATTTCAGATGATTCAATGATACTATATAACTTTGAGGACTGAACAATTATCCGTACCGTTTGTGTAAATTAATCCAATAACGAATGAATAACGATATTTCGGAGCACAGCACACGGGCTTGCATCTTTGACATTTCAAAATATTTCAACTGACACCGCATCAGGCCACGATCAGTACACGGACAGGCACGCGTCCGTCGGGGATCTGCTACGGATGAAAGAGCCGGCACGGATCCAGAACGGGTCTTACGTCCGGTGGCTTGCCTGAGCGATCTGCCAGGCGGACGGAGCCTGGCCGGCTCCGTCTCGGATCTTTTGGCCAGGCGCCCGGATCGACTTTCTACCCGGGGATGCGACCAATGTCCATAATTATGGACAAGCTACTCATTACTATTAGACCAATCAAAAAATTCTGAAAAAATTCAGGGGATGTTTTTGAACCTTATAGAATCATGTGAGATCCAGAAAGAAATTTTTCGATGAATACAAAAAGTCGGTGCTGAAAGGGTTAATCAGGTACAATTCAAATCAACAAATTATATATGTTTAAAATACATTAACACAGCTCGTAATGAGCTGTGCAGTCAGAATTTATACGTGGCAACATCTAGAAGTAAACACTGCAAGTAAAAACTGTAAAACCGGACTCCAAACATCTGATCGACGCTGCTTACGCGGATATATAAAGACATCAGGCAGTACGGTGGGCACATTGTCAAATGGGCTAATCGTCACCTGAGCCCGGTGCCAATGTGTCTACGATCTGCTGTTCTCCGATCTCGCTACGGCGATTTGTAAATAGTTGAACCCCCTTGCTTTTCATCTTACTTCATCCTTATCTAATCCACAGTTTTTACTTCTAGATGTTGCCATGTATAAATTCTGAATGCACAGCTCATTACGAGCTGTGTTAATGTATTTTAAACATATATGATTTGGTGAGTTGAAATGTACCTGATTAATCTAGTTGACTTTATACTTTTTTACAAATTGATGTAACGTGCTATCTTGTTACTTATAGCCCTGAAGAAGCCAGCACAAAGGCTGGCGAAACGTCGGCTCTGCCAACGATAAAATGTTTAGTCCGTGACACCCACGCATTGGTTTTCTTCCCAAAGATAAAGGATTATATCTAAGATTTTGAGTCCCGAAGGATTTCGCAAGCTTGTTTCACAGTGTAATTGCGTAGTCAATATTTTATTCGGGCGATCCCAATGTCACGGATTCATTTGGCGGAATAGGATCGAACTTTTTGAACTTGCGTGTTGAGAACAGGTTTGAAAATCGATCAATATTATCAATACGTTAAACAAATCAGACCTCGATCTTCGAGGAAATCTTTTCTACCGATAGTTTCTTCATCCTTGTTTATGAAATAAGTTTGTTACAGATATCACCTGCTCAGACTCGCAAAATCCGCAAGTAATCCTCAATAATTATTTCACATACAACTTGAGGGATAGCTCATAGAGATTTCAGATTCATCCGAAGCTTAATGCAACATAAGCAATGAATAGTTCAGAGTCGATTTGAATCTTTCTACTTCGGTCCAATTATGGCATTGGAACTTCAATTTCAGTCTCCCGAACAGTGTACTGTTCTTCGCAAACACCCACCTGTCAAACGCCGCTAAATTCTTATGAGGTCGTTCATCGGATGAAAAATTTGATCGACTTTCTTCTTTTAATTTATTAAAAATACACAGGCTTCAAAGCCCTTCACAAAAATATAACAGAGTAGCGCATGAATAATGGGTGCGCAGCGCAAGTAATTGTGTAACACGGACTTGTAATAGATAAAACGATCAATTCTCAACAATCGTAAGATATTGTCTGCGCATATGCGATTTGAATAAACTGAATCGTAAGTTCCTAGTATCTATAGACAACTTGATCCGATGTCTCTTGAGCCTGACTGAACAGGGATCATGATGTCTATTCCAACCCTGGTAGAAACGCCGTCACATGTTGGCTAAAAATGGACCAAAAATCAGTTAATTTCTAGTCTGAAGCCATAAAATGGCCAAGAAATAATGAATTTTTCGCCAACATGTAACAGCACTCATGAACCTTCACCGCGTGCGTGGCGCTCGCCGCGCCCGGCAAATGATAGTCACGTGACCACGCGGGCACGCGCTTATTTGCTTCGCTTGATTCGAGAAATGTCATCGAATGCACGCTGTTTGTAGATTACACAAGGTGTTTTCTCTTACCTTTCTCGCAGATGCAAGTGATCAAACTAAGATCGATGACGAGGACTATATGAAACCCAATGCCAAGGGCATGTATCCCATGGATCCTAATTTTGCACATACAGTTGGCGACGATCCGAGAAGGTCGTGCTCTGAGGCCTTATTCCAGCTTTCGTTCGTTGCACGGTTCACGCACGGTGACGCTGGTTCCGTGACTTTCCGCTGTGCATAAGCGAGAGGGCGCCACACGGTACAGTATTATAGCGCCCTCTCGCTTATGCACAGCGGAAAGTTACGGAACCAGCGTCACCGTGCATGAACCGTGCAACGAACGAAAGCTGGAATAAGACCTCTGTGAAAATCAAATACGTCGCTGATGTACACGAGCATTTCTCTTATTGGCGCGAGAACGAGTTGGAAATTCAAGAGAGAGATGCTCTCTTGATGAAATACCAGATTCCACCCGAAATGGAAAGGTAAGTTCGTTTGACCGTCCAAATACCCTTGACTGTTGGAGATGTGTACGGCGAGTGTAGGTGCGTTGCTTGGGTGACCATCTGGCGGATGAGTTTCTCAATGATTTCCCATCGAGTACTTCCAGCACTAAGTGGCTTTGTTTGAGTGGCTCTGGTGCGAGTCTGTTTGAGGCTCGGCAGGAATGATCGTCGCACGACTGATGAATGAACTCAACGGGACTACTTTCGAAGCGATACAACAACAAAAATAATATTCAAGAGAAATCATTGTGACCACATACATGATCATTAGTGATGATTTGATCAATAGGACATGCGTGAAACCACTGATGAACATTAAGCTACCGTACCGACAAACCTTGTAGACCAATTCCATTTAAGATCAGTCAGCAAATGTCCTCTGGACCACGGATTGCTCCCGCCGTGAAATATATGATCATATTCTGGCAGAATGAGAGAATACGAAATCTTTTTTGTTTCGTCGGAATTCCCACCCTTTTGTAACTATCAGAATTCTTCGAAACAGTCCTGAACCAAGGAATTTCGGGAAATCGACGACTGAAAGTCAGTTGAATACCTCAAGTTTGCAAATCTATGCATGCTCTCTAGAAAGAAGAATTACTCTGGAATTTGTCGTTGCCTGAGTGAGTGACCCTTAGCTCCCTTCAACTGCGACAAATACAAAAAAATTAAATATCTCACAAAAGTATGAAATTTTCGGTCCGTACTGCTCTGCTGACACTATTGATATATAATTGCGCATAAATCATTGCAGACTCGTTGATCATTGTAAATTTGCTCTTCCAGTTTCTACTATTACCTTATCTTTCTAATCTTATCACCGAATACGATCCTAACGAACGACATATCAGATAACTTGAGTAGTTCATCTGCATCGGGCCACGAGCGCCGTGCGTGTTTGAAGTGAATAACCATGTCGGATTTGAGTTGCGAAGATGTGAAGTTCATCGCTTTGCGAGCAGGACTTCTGGATTCGGACGCAAAGATTGACAGTTACCGAGTTGAGCCCTTCTCCAGGCTGAAGAACGGCATATTGGGTCAACATGAACTGCTGACCGTGGACATTTCCAATTCAACGCCGAATCCTGTAACACAGACCTTTTTCATAAAATCTTTTATTGACGGATCTACAGTGATGAACCAGTGTATAGATGATTTTTTCTCAGAGGAGACGCATTTTTACAACAAAGTTCTGCCAGTCTTTCTCAAAACCTACAGTGATGAGAAGTGGTTGCCCAGGTGTCACTTGATCCAGCCAAAGCTGCTTGTGTTCGAAGACCTACGCAGCCAGGGTTACGCTATCCGCGAGAACTTTCCTCTCTGCGAGATCGATGTCAGGTCAGCTCTGTCAAGTTTAGCCAGGTTTCATGCTTGTTCCATACTGGCAGAATTTCAACTGGGCAAGACCCTTACCGAGGAATATACCGATGCATTTCGTGAGAGGGTCTACACAGACGGGCACAAATTCGGCGAATTGACTGTCTTAGGATTTAAGACCATCGAGCTGATGGCGCAAAAATTAGGGTTAAATTCGAACCTGGTTCCCGGCATATCAAGAAGGGTTCACAAAAGCGTCAAACCGGCAAGGGGTTCGCAAGTGCCTAACGTGATATGTCACTCGGATCTCTGGAAGAACAACCTTATGTTTGACCAGAGTCAGCCTCCAAAGTGCCTTCTTGTCGATTTTCAACTTTTGAGGTATGCTTCGCCGTCAATTGACGTGGGGATGCTGTTATACATCAATACAACGCCAGAGTTCAGGAAGAAATTGGAAGGAGAGATGATTGAGCACTACTACAGAGCCCTCCGCGATGCAATTTTGAGGAGCGACTCGGAGGTTACGGTGCCCACATATCAGTCACTGATGGAGGATTGGCGAAGGAGGAGGATCGTCGGAATGGTGTATGCTGCACAATATCTGCCTGGACTTTACTTGAAAAAGGAGAAGCTAGAAAGACTAATGAATGATCCAAATTTGTTGGAGAGATGGATGTTCGATGAGAGATTTGAGGATATTGATGAAGCTATCGACGAAGACCCTGTTTACAGAGAAAAAATTGAAGCGATTATGTTAGAGTTGATCGAAGAGGAGAAACGTCTATTGCGTGATAGTACATAAGTTAATTGTCAATGCTTCAGAATGGATGGGTTTGCTGGGCTGCTTGTATCGGAAAATACCGCTTATTGCCAAAGTGGATTCAATGACCTGAAACAAAATTGATCAGCTTTGGAGGTGAAAACGCATGGTATAATTCTTCTCTGTAGTATTCGATGGATAATTCTGTTGCTAAATGACAATCAGTAGCAATTTGTGTTGTAAGGTAGCTCTGAAATGATGAGTTTATCATAGATTCGCTTCATGTTGAAAAACCGAGAAGTAAATTGATAACTTTCTAATAAAGTCTGCATCATGTTCATAATAATTTGAAATTATAGTTGCAAGAATATGGCGGGAAATAAATTGGAGCTATGAAAGAGATTACACTGTATGCTTACAAGTTGCCAAAAAAAATTACCTGAGTATTTTCTAAATGTACCGTTCTATGGGCGTGATTTGTTCCCATTCGGTAGAGATTAAGGTGGTTCACGCGACAAGACAGAGACACATAGTTGAACGTAAGAGAGACAGACACCAAAAAGTATTCTAGAAACTGAATATCTCTTGAATGAAACCACCAATCTCGATCAAACTTGACATGAATGCTCTCAAGACCATAAACTTCAGGAATAATTCATCTCTCAAATGTTTTCTCCCTTTATTTATTGATGTAATTATTGTAAAATGAGATATCTCCACAACCAGATTGACGATCTTCACGTAATTTCACAAAGGTTCTCCTCTCATAATGAGCTATCAGTACGACTTTTTTCAGATTTTTCTATTGTTCTGTTTTCGTGATATTTGAGGCAGACTGAAATCCCTATCTTTCCCGTGTAAATCGTCAAAACTTGAAGGATTAATATCTCAGAATCTAGGTTCAAGACCCTCCTGAACTTTTGATATGTTCTTCAAACACATGAAATCTCGCAGTATGCACAATTTCAGCGATTTCTATTGTCAGAAAAAATACCATCTAAACCACTTTAAGATAAAGAAGCGATTCAAAATACCACGAGGATATTCTCGTGGATATTCTTTGATGAGGTCATTGAATGACAAAAAGTCCTTAACTTAGATTCTTCAAATACTCTTCAATGAAGATTAAACATAAAGAGTCTTCATCTTTGATGGAAAGCCTCAATAAATCATTGATAGTTTTGAAAAATAGCGATAGCGAGAATCTTATTGAATGAATATTAAATGCTAAAAGAGATTAACAGAATGTTCTCTCAAAGTGGTATCATTTATGATCATTTATTTTTTACTGCTCCTCAGTTTAGTTTGTAAAATGCTCGATTGATCATAGTTTGACAATAATTATAACTTATGTATGATGAAGGAATCCACGGATCATTTTCATAGAGAATTCGAGATTTTGAATTTCGATTTAGAGATTAATCGGAGAAATCAATCCATTGAATAAACTTACAACGATTGACGTGGTCAAAACAGCGGGAAAATGGTTTGGAAAGCACTACTTGTTTTAGAAGTTGAATTTTCTGCGCATGGACAAGGTTTTGCAGCTCACGAAAAATATTTAGATAATAGTCAGAGCAAATTTCTTTGAGATGACATGTTGGAATCTTTATGATGCAAGAGAATCTGAGGTATATTGTCGTTTCGAGATAAAAAGAATCAAAAAACCAAATCCGTGTCAGTTTCCTGCGTATTCTCGATGGTTTCGATTCTTGGAACACATTTCTATCGATAGTTGATTTAATTTCCTCTGAAATGCGATCTCCCCGATGCCGATTGATGGGGGAGATCCGAAGAGATGGGCGTTTGAATGGAATTTTTGAAGATTTCTGTTTGGCGTTGTTGCACGTTCCAATAAGGTAGTGGATTTTCATGATCACCGGATCATGCGAGTATGTTTTTGATTCGTATTTCAGAGTTATTCCACGAATTTATTATTTTGATAATCTCTAGAATTCATCATTTTGATAATCTCTAGAAACTCTTATATTTTGGTTACTCCGGTTTTTACGGCAGTTTTACCATGCCATGACTTTTACCATGCCATAAGAAGCTCAAAGCGTCAGCAAAATTAGATAGTGAATTCTGCACAACAAGGATATTGAAGCACTCTCAACCGATGGGACAGCAGCTGATGAAAAATTAATTGGAATTCTGGAGTTGACGCAGGGATACACGGGATTCCTGGCAATAGGAAGGAAACTTTGAAAACCATTGGCTTATGTTCTCGACAAGGATTCAGGATTGCAATTTTTTGAACAAGTCTTGAAGATGCAAAGTTGAGAGCCGGTTGAGGATCAAGAAATAAACAACTAAGAACCCAGAATGATCAACAGCTACGCATACTCTCCCCTATCGTCTGTCGAAGTTGAGAGATCCTATTGATTTTATACATACCTTTTGAACGATAGAAGATATAGTTTTCTTACTGATAACTTTGAGAAGTATATGATCATTGGCTCTGATAAGATATAAGAGATAAAACGAAAGTCCTAGTGCAATTTTTTGACTGCATCATGAAAAATTATTATTGCACGTTTATGCATTTTATATTGCACAATTTGCGTCTTTTTACTGCACTTTAGGCGGGATTATTTGGAGTTTTTACTGCACGAAAATCCGAGCCCGATTAGTAAGTGTGTAAATTTTTAGAAAGTGTATGGAAAAATGGAGGAGATTCTGTGCCACAAGGGTTTGTCTATTCATAGATCCACATACGTACAGTCACGGAATCATGTAAGAATCAATTGATTTATGGAGAGATTATGGCAGGGGCTGAAAAAAAAATGAAAATAAGCAGTGGGAAAGTCTCGTTAAGTAGATGAAGAAAACTTATTTCAAAATTTGATTGGTAGGAATATATGAGTAGAGGGCAAAGGAAGAGGAAAAGATTTGAAGGAGATTCGGTAGACCGAATATAATGTTTTCTCTTTGAGAAAGCAAAAGTTAATTGTAGGAGGTTTGATTAGGAAAATAAAGGTAAGATTTCATCCTACATCGAGAGGTTCAAGGATGGCATGGACAATCGCAATTTCCCAGAAAAACTCAACGCACCTCTTTGGAGACTGTGCTTGAGCGACTGCATACCAGAGCTCTTTCTAACCGGCGGAGCTTGCGCAAGCTCCGCGCAGCGGACACGCCTCGAAGCCTGCGAACAGCACAGCTCGCTCAGCCGACAACGTGAGCACCTGCAACACAAACCTTACCTTCCAAGCTGCACCAACACTGAACTCATTCCCCCCCCCCCCTCCCCCGCGGTCAACTCTTTCTCACCCTGCAGAAAGCTGCTGATGAATGAAGCCCTCTTCGATTCACCCTCGCCGCGCGCAGCGCACCAAAATCTCTATCTCAGAGCTTTGAGCTTTGGTCGTCGCGCAGGCGCACACCGCCATCTACCCCAAAGCTCTCTCCGAGGGTTAGCGACACCCACAGACCGGAGGGCAGCAGAGAAAGAGGCTCTCGGTCGAGTCTACCCGCGAGTTGGTCGCGGGCCTCGGCTATGTGTCGCTCGGTGCGTTGGCCGGTCGCTCCGTGACGCTCGAAACCGCCTGCATCAGCGTCCGCGAGCTTTCGGGAGGCTGCGCGGCCTCCCGGAGGGCTCGGATCATGGGGAAGAGGAGGTGCGAGGAGGCTCTCGGAGCCGCGGCCACCGCCACAGTCGACCTGGCTGCGGTGGCCGCCCCGGCCGAGAAGCCGCTCCCAAGGGTATCCAGCTGCCGCCTCGTCTCTCGGTGAGCCCGATATTCTTCTCGTTGTGTATTGTTGCAAGTAGAGCTTTGTGTACCACCGCGATGTGGGTACCTGAGCTTTGAAGGTATCGATCGATAGGAGATGAGGGTGCGGGAGATGGATGCTATAGGTCGGAGATACTCGCGTTTGGGGGATGGATTTTGCAGTTTGGCGAGGCGAGATTCATGCGGTGGGTGAGCGAGGTGAACGAGAGCTTGCAAGCTCGAAAGAAAGAGAGAGAGCCAACGCACGCGACAAGTCAACAAGTGAACGACACTTGTCGGCTCGAGCCGCCTGACTCTGCGATGCTACAACGATGTATGGTTCTGCTCTCTAGCTGTGTGTTGTTCTTGGAGAATTTAGCTCGGTATAGAGACACGTGAAAGATCCGCGTCGACGAACAATCGGTCTGGATTCTTTTGTAGTTTGAAACAGATTGGGGATTTAGAGGATACGGTGGAAGGATCTCAGATCACGAGTTTTTTCAAAGGAGTCGCTTAGCAAGTATTTTAGAAATACTAAAGTGCCATAGTATAGTGAACCCACGGAGATGAACCAACTTAGCGGCTCAGAGATTTAACGTCATGGTTTTGGAGTATTCTTTCAACAATTCTTGTTGATTGAGGTGACAATTAGAGATAGTCGAAACATGTATATGGTCAGTTCTCGAAAAACTTCGAAGTTTCATGCCCTGACCTTCAAGAGGTCTGTATTTTTTAGATCAGAGGTGACCCCGATAAGTTATCAGTAAAATGCAGGCCAAATGTCAGGTCCGTGTCATCCTGAATTCTGTTCCCATAACTTTTCGGAGTAACATCTTATCTCAAAAATACCGGTCGTGCGTGAACACTCGCTAAAAAATGAGTCAAAATTGATTTTGTTGCAAGTTTTGAATGAACTTGGGATGTTTGTGTGATGATATGGAGATCGAAATGCGAAAGATAATATCAGTTCCGTGTCAGGACACTTGACCATTTTGACCTCTGTCCATCACGCAGACCCCCACAGTTCATTCAGAAAATTTTGACGAAGTCAATTTCGACGTGACTCCTAGCATATTTCCATATGCAACCGGTATTTTTGAGATCAGAGACTATTCCAAAAAGTCATGAGCGAAGCAAAGCAATACAATAATAATACAAGCCTGATATCTTGTCGCCACACGGACCTGACCATGACCCGTATCTTGCCAATAACTTCTTTGGATCATCTCCAACTCCAAAAGTATCTGTTAAGTCTGAAAGAACGATAAAAATCACATTAAATATGATTTGATTGAGGACTTTCTATATAAATTTAATGGTCCGTACAGAGCTTCAACAGTTGACTATATGAAATTTCAAAGTTTTCTGAGAACTGATCATTTGATACTTATAGATTTGCAATTGCTCAAGGCAATGATTGGCAATATTTTGGATCAATCTTCGCACAAATTTAGAGCATCGGTCACATATTGTGAATCGCATGAATTCAATGAACGTTATTTCGTATGAATCATCACAATAGTGAAGATCTACGTTCTGCCTTGCAATTTCAACAATTGCACGCGAAATCGCTCAAGGTTTTTCGTGATTTATCATGACTGTTGAATCCCGTCAATCTTGCGCGATTATAACGACGTCATGAATATTTTCCTCAACTCAAACTATCAAAATCATTCAACTATTGCAACCAGACTCCCATAAAGTCGAAAACAAGCTATAACATTTGGTACCCCTCCTCGAACTCTAGTCTAATGTTTACCCGGCATAACAGATGACCACTAACTAGCCTCGGCTCGACACACCCGACGGCACACAAGAATTAACTTATTCCTATCCATTCATAAATATTCGCGGCCACAGCGACACGCACGACAATACCCGGCAGACAGTAGTCGCGTGCGACCTCGGCTCGCGAGGGTCGCCTTGCCCTCCTATCACACCAAACACATATTACCGAGCAAAATTTCGGCAGCGTCTAAAATCGACCAAAATCAAAGTGCGCTCGTGGCGACCTCGGAGCTTAGTCCTTTTCTGATCCTCGCTCGTATCTGGCTGTGGTTCAGGTGAACAGAGCCGCTGCGCGGTCGGGGCGGTCGAGATGCAGGTTTCCGACCAGGCAGGCTGCGGGGCACCAGGCAGGCCCGGTGCGACCCCGGCAACGACCATTTCCGCCTCGACGACTCCGCTGACCTCGCCGACGGACAATTTGGGCCCGGCCTGCTGTCATCAGGCCCGCATCGACATCGACGAGTGCCTCGCCAGCTGGCTCACCTACCTCCAGGTATGCATATGCTTACGTCCGTGTAAACAATTTGTGAAGGCTTATCGACGAGCGCAAATCGTATATATAGGTGAGTACCCGGAGGTTGACTAGAATTCTGGGACTTATAAATGAGAGGTACTATGAGTGCCGAAAGTTGATATTGAAGTCTCTGAGACTGATGCTCAAGCATTTTCGAGGTATACAGTCCACTTAAGTTGTAGTGTGACTATATCTGTACCCATGTGAAAATGAGAACAGTACGTTCATATATGATCATAGGTTATACCATGATCATAAATGAACACCTATGGCTGATACCAGTATCTAGTAGTTTGTCATAAACTCTGGCATTAATGACTCCGCAAAAAGTCTCGGCCAGCTGATTTTCCGGAAATATAATCTTCCCCAATATCAATACGAAAATTCACAAAGTCTTACGAAGGCTTATGAGAATTTCCCATGATAACCTATGACGACCTATGGGCGTACTTGTTCATACATGATCTCCAAGTTCAACAACCCTGTGATCATATATGATCATGGTGTTCTAATTTTTACGGATACGTACGATTTTTGATAAATATAAAGATGTAGTGGCAATGTTATGGGCTGTGGCTTGAAAATTCTTGAGCGTCATGTCTCTCCAAATTTCAATATCATTTTTTTGTTGCCAAAAGGAGACTGGTTTTGGAGTTTCAATCAAATACTCGATGCGAAATCATAAGCTTCTCCATGTCAGTGTGAGATAGTGAAAATTCTATAAGAACTGAGGAATTCTGGCTTCCGTGCTCTTTGAGAGCGTCAAATTTCATATTCCAATGGGATTGTCACCGGGATTGGGGCGAGGTAAAGAGAGGGAGAGAGGCGCGTTGGCCTGTGCTGATTTTCCTCGAATCGATTTCGCGGGTGCCCAATCGAAATTGCTTCATCAAGCCGAGGGCGGATATCGAATGACAGATCATCAAGGCACGGCTTCGATAACCACGTTCCGAGCAGATATGAGAGAAACGCGGAAGCTAATATCTGTGCGTTTATCGCCCTGCCTTCTGCGACTGATCGATTTTATCGATGAATACTCACCCTTGATGAAAGCTCTGTGAAATATTCCGGTGTAATTCTTTCCTTGAATCTCCATTTACTCGAGGTTCAATTTCTAATCCAAGTATTATGAAGGTTTTTGACTGAGCTCGCTGGTATTGCTTGAAAGAATGCAAGAACTCAAATACGCAACTATCGCCAGAGGTGCCGATTTCCGCACGAGCCGCCAAACGAGCTCGAGAAGTCACGCACAATAGTTTATTGCACGAATGTTTGAAAATCATGTCTAAAGTTGCAGTTTTTAGGTTAGAATACTATAAACAATATTGTTTGAAATATTGTGCGTGAAACCTATTCTTCGCATCCTCGTGATGGTACCGACCCTCGCCTTCGACTCAGGCCGGAATCACATTACTTGGATGTGAGGAAAAATTTCATGCCCGTGGCATTGGAATACATTGCTTGTTTCTGTTTTATAGCACTCTAACCTAAAAATACGACTTCGGACATGATTTTTCAGGTATTTATGCTATAATAGTACATTTTGATACAAGGGCGTGAAATAGTATAATTATATATTTCGCACCCACGGCGAAAAGTAGGCGCTATTCAACACATGAATTTCGGTGTGATTAAATCAGCGACAACTAAATAGCTTGTGAGATGTGTAAAATATTTTTTCATAGAACTCTTGTAAATGTTGAATAGCATATAAATCTTGACGTCTATAAATTGAAATGGGTTGTGCAAGCTGGAACTGGTATTCGAAAAACGAAAGACAAATAATAGAGAAATTTAGCTTTTATTGGAATCTACCTGTTTAGACCAATACTTGATCCATTCCGATCGAAATATCTCATAGTGTCTGTTGTAAGTGGTTAGAGTTCATGTTCGTCTTCATTTCAACTTAGAATTTGGAACTTTACACTGTATGAGCGTTATAACTAGTCAATGCTTTAGAAGGACTTCAAATAGACCAGAAAATATTGTATCAATCAGCTTAAAATGAGTTATAGGCTGATTGATACAATATTTTCTGGTCTATTGAGATACCAAGTAATTCATCACTTACATTGATTTTGTTTCTTTATTGATATACATTTATTTCTTGGCCTCGAATAAGATGCAAACTGGATAGAATTTTTTCTCCTGACCTTGATAAATCATTAATATCAGTGTCGTTGCTGATAAATGTAAGCGCGTTCGCTAATATTCCAATCAGTGAGTTTGCGAGTTATGTTTGAATCAGTAAAGAATCGATGATTGTATCAGTAGCTTCGCCCTCCATCACTGATAAATCAGTACATATGCAATGATTGAATCGGTAGTAGCTGATCGCGAGTCAATGATCACTTCATTGTATTTGCAATGATTCGAAGTACCTTCTCAATAATGCCCACGAGGAGAGTATGTAATATTTTCTCTTGCTTCTGGCAGGTTATCAGAACGGTAAGGGCCCTCACAAAAACAAAAGCTACTAAGGCAGGATCCACCTCGAAACTTCCGATTGAAACAAACTTCGAAGCAATTTTTGAGTGTTGCGGGTGAATTATCTGGTTCAACGATACATTCCTCTTGTATCATTGAAAGAAAAAATTGTCATTATTTGCACAGGAATAGGTATTTTTTCCATTAATTGATTTTTGATCTAAAGTAATTAAGCGGGCCAGTCCCGCATCTAGGTACGCTGATACAGAGGAAAATATTTTCAAAACAATCACAGGAAAAATGTCGTGGAATATTGAATGTGGTAAAGATGATTCATCATAACATGGGTATTCTTATTTCATTGAAATATATGAGGTAATTCCAAAATAATGGTAAACAGTCCATCCAAAATTTTAAAGTGATTCTCCACATTTTTGGCCTGAGCTGATTCTGTCACGACCATGAGAACATCTGTGACATCTCCTTCATTTAGTATCCGGAAATTTTGGATATGATGCATTTTTGCTCGATAACTTCCGTGTCTAGTGACACACTATGTTGACGAATTCAAGGAAGTAATTCAAAGAAAGGGATCCACTAAATCATTCGTGGTAGGATATCATCTTTAGCTTGGTGAACTTGAACATCGATCTTCAAGCGGAACATGATTGTGATTTACATTAACTGGAGAAATTATTTTGTTATATTCGACATATTCACGTATGCCCACATTGAATAAGTAATTACTTTTGAGGATCAGATGAGGTAAAGATAGGTCTCGTTATTCTCGGATTATGTGTTCCTGTAAAATTCATGTTCGGAGATGGCGGAATGATTTTGTTTCTGAGCGTTTGTGAGAAAATGAGCTGTATTTTCGTAATCTGCGATTGATTCCCAGGAATTCTAAAATCTTGGCATTCTTATGACGAATGCTACGTGTATAACCATGAATAAGTCAAGTGGTAATGATTCTAACATCCTTAAAACATTCGGTAAAAAAGTAGTTTTCATCTCAGGATCTTGTGACTCTGAGCTGTAGCTTGAAAAGCATTCGACAATACTTAACACAATGAGTCTCTAACTATGGGCAACAACTGCAGAAATCAAGGACATCAACACAATCAAATTTGAACGAGAAGGTCGTGAGAACCTTGAGCCCGCCACCTTAAAGCGAGTTGAAAAAGAGAGTTCGAACTGAGATTCGCAGGATTCGTTCATGATATTGAGAATAATGCATGCCGTAATAAATGTAAGAGATTTGGACATGTCTAATTCCGCCGTAGTGTCCGTATGCTGATGGACTTTTTCATCTTTCTGTTAACATTGATCTCGATCCACGGTACCTATCATTTTGGATGCTACGTTTTCACGGATTTGATATTCGTGGAACTTATTTAGAACGCATCTTTTACGACTAATGAGGTTCACTTTTTTTTTTTTTTTTTCAAGCCTTTCACGTCCTTTTTAGAGTCCTGTATCGGCTGAATGGGGTTCACTTGTACATTGTGAGTCATTGATATTTTGTTGCCTTTGTGGTCCTATATTGAACAAAAATGTTCAATGGACGGATGCATGCAAATCATAATTTTTTGAATCATACACCATGCAATATGAATGTATGGAGTATTTGGAAGAGTCAGAATATTTTCGAGCGATTCACCGATTGATGACTTGATTACTAGAAGATCAATAGTATTATGACTCTGATTTCAAACTCACATTGCCGGGCCGGCTCTGGTTCCACGGCATTTGTATCCATGCAGAAAATGATCAAAATCATAGTTAATGGACTCAAAATCTTCATGTTTTTTCGATGGATCTCTGTGGCGTTACTGACTGATCTCACAGGTGAGAAATCAATTCATTAAAGACGCGTCGCAGAAAACTTTAAATAGTCATATTCAAAGAGATAAGGAATAGCGGCAGTTACGTCATCATATTTATGAGGCAACCCCGCCACGCAGATTTATGCAACATCTTTCACGCGAGGGAAACATATTGTTGAGCAGACCTCTCTCAAAATTGAAGGGTTCTTAAAGTGATCTTCAAATTCAATTTATTCATTTGTTGGAACCCCATCATCACTTCAAAGGTTTTTAGCTCTCGTGAGTATTATTGATCAACCTCAAGCTTAGGAAGGATATACTAGTACATCGAAGTATTCTACGATAGAGAGTTAGCCTCACATCACTGATCTTATCAGCTCTCACACACAAAGATATGGATTCATAGTTTCATCGATATACCGTTCATTCGGAATTCGTAACCACGATCGTGAGCTGAGAAGAATTGAATCCTAGTAATTGTGAAATCCCTTGTCACGGCTCCATGACTAGTTTCTCGTGGATGTAAATCTGTGATTCACGCTACTGTTCTAGTATTTACATTTTCGAGTTCAATTATAAAAAATTGAGCGGAGCAAGCTTCACTCTTTTCACGAGTGAAAATGTAGTGGTGATGATAGAGCATTACCATTACTTCGATTCGGTTTCGATATTCGTTTGATATCCCATTAAAGTCATCAGTCAAAAAGCGCTCGGATGACTCTATCTTCATTTTATCTATTGCTAATGAAATCGTGATAAGTCGTAAAAACATGAAGGAATCTTTAATTTTGGATTGGGGCCTCCTTTCACCATCTGAGAGCCATCCAAGAGTTTGATGGAAGCTTATACTTCTTAGACTCGAGAATCTAGTTGAAGTTGTTCTCGCTGAATGAGTACACCCCACTATGCGATTTTAAATGATCGAGTGCGGAATGCACGTACACGAATCTAAATAGGATTTCGTCAATGATATCATACACTATAGAGAATGACCTGGGGAAGGAGTTGAAATAGGTCAAGAAAAAAGTTACAGAGTACGGCCGAATGAGTCTCGTTGGGTTTTGTGGGAACAGAGATATCGTAATTTCGAGCTGGAAAGAATGCAGGAAAGGCCCCCGCTTATGTTCATAGATCTGACAATGTTTACCAGCGTCTTTCTGAGTGAGAATTTTTGTAAGGTTAATCCATTGATGACGGACGGTCTACATGAATTTACAAATGAATGGCGAAACAAGAAATCCGTTCTAACAGCACCAAGGGTTTCCAATTGAGCAACGCCAGGATTTTTTTGCTACTAGAATCTATGAGTGATCGCTGCCGGCTCGACTTTTGTATTTTTGATTGTTGATGCAGATGCTGAACGGGCTGTGCTCGGCAGGCACGAGGCTGGCGCTTTCGCTGAAGGGCCTGCTCTCGGCACACGACGGCATGGGCCAGTGCCGAGTGACCGGCCAATGCCTAGCCGGCTGGGAGGAGCTCACCCGGGCCACCAACGTCGCCAGCCACACCGTCAAGAAGCACGTGCTAGCCGCTATGAAGGACTACGAGATACTCGACAACGACGCCGAGAAATACGTAATTTTTGATTTTGCGACGACGTGTGGACGATTCGATGTTTTGCACGGAGTCGATTAACTCATGCTTTTATACGAAGGATCTCGTTTCACACAGATTGAGTGTAGAGCTGAATTGGAGTCTATTGATTCAGCCCACGAGAATCTGTGTGGAGCACCAATCACGTTTGATCATAGGATAACTATTGAGCACATTTTCAAGTTAGAGATGATAACCGAATTAATTTAGATTTAAAAAAACGTTCAAACATTCCACTTACGTATGTCTCCTTCAGGATATTCTGCGCGATAATTTGCTGACCTTCATCAATCTGCAGTACCAATTCTGCGTGGCCTGCTGCAAATGCCTCGGTGAGTTGCTTTCTTATCTATTCAGTCTACGTTGACTCAAGAGGGCTGTATCAGAGCCTCGTAAATTTAATCCGCTCGTGCCCGAGGCCACACATCTATATCACGAGCATAGAGAACATTCCCGATGTCTAGGTCAGTCGGGTCGCGCAACTATATGGTTGATTCTGCCGTAATTCTAGGACTTTTGGTCGAATTTTGTCCTGGGTGAGTCCGAATCGGAAAGAACCAACTTTCTAATCTTGATAAACTGGAGGTCAAAACTAATCACGCACATATTCTGGTGATGGAGGAAGATGGGAAAAGTATAGCTACGACCCTCGGTCAATATTGGAGCTGCCTGTTGGGTCTTTACGTTGTGGTTTTAAGGAGGGAATGGACATTTCGTCCGAAATTTTGCGCTACTTCTTATTCCTACCAATCCAGACACAATCCGCATAGATACTGGCTATACCAACCACATACTAGAGAATAAATCTTTTCTTGGGCCTATGGGTGCGTTTTGAGTACTGGAACACTTG
>JAPYYZ010001021.1:0-16820 GCA_030522705.1 Eretmocerus eremicus
CACTTTGCCCGGCAGTGTATACATTGCCTAGGCAATGTATACATCGCCTAGACAATGTATACATTGCCGGATTTTGCACTTTGCCTACGACATATACATGGGAGACGCTCGTGTTAGATATTCTCTCGCCGAAAATCGACAAGCATCCTTCCAGAGAATCGAGGTATTCCTGCCCACTGACCCCATTTTTCGTGAAATGACAAGGAAAAAATAAAATCCCTCACAAAAGTCCTACTCGCAAGCATCGAACACCGTATGGTCGCGAAGAGCTCTGAATCAGAAGCAAATCCTGGGTGGAGCACGACTTTAGTAGCTATGTCAACGATGCCCGATGAATGTATATGCGCGCATTCTAGACTATCTCGATCTATGCAAAAAGAAGAGACAGAAGATGAAAAGACGAGCCCGCAAAAGAGTTGGCGAGGCTATGAGTTGTACGTACCATTGACACGATACTTGCTGAGCTGCTGGTACACCTGCCTCATTCGCTCGAAGTTGATGTGCGAGCTCTTGCTGTGATTCACAATTGGCAGCGAGTATTCCTGGCCAATGATGCATTTGGCGGCTCGTTGCACGCTCAGCGGCGCGTTCCACGGCTCGTGAATGTAGCGCGTCGGGAAATTCTTCAGCACCGGCAGGTAGCGGCTGCTCATGCGAGAAAAACACAAAAGAGAGACAACGTCGGGTACCGTGCGTGTAATCGCACATCTCCCTACCTCCCCGAGAATCGTTTGTCGGATCCTATTGATCCGGCCAGATCTTTTTTCTCAAAAATTAAAAGTCGAATGAGTCTGTACTCGTCCAAAACAGCGAACAATTTATTACTGTCTTTTTTGCGCCTGGGGTATGATGAAAATGTCATCCCTTGTTTTGCAATCAGATCCTTCGAATTTGGACGTGAATTGAGTGAGAGAAATATTGAATGAGATGTCTTTTGTAATACCTCTAACCTCATTCCTTGACAGTAGTAATGGAAATTACAAAGCTGGAAGGAAGTGTTAGGGATATCCGCTAAACTATCATTCATGACGATGGGTAAAAGTTGAGTCTTCAGATATTGAATTATTTTAGATAGAGAAGTTTCCAAGTAATACGAACCTTATTTTGCTCATAGAACGAGAGAAACTCCCGTAAGGGGATGTCGGATACAGGCATTGTCGAATCTTCAAATTTCTCTATGACTTTTCAAGATATTGCAAAAATTGGAAATAACGCCAATTCTAAACGCCCTGCAGAATCGGCGTTGCGATCCAGATCCGCAATATCTCGAGAATTCATCGAATAATCAGACAACTCAACAGCGTCGGTAAGTATGCAATGGGTATAGGACTCCGACATACCCTTAACGACGATTTGGAAAAATTTGCGTGAGCAAAGTTCGATTTGTACGAAAATTCTCAAAAGATCAAGAAGTCAAAGCCCACGTATCTCTACGTTACCATGCCGCACGGTCCTTTCAGCCCTAGTTACAAGAGTAACACAGAGATATTCTATTGATTTGGTCCAGCTAATGAAATATTCTAAAGAGATTGCGAAAAGTCTTATTGATCTGCTCAAATATTCTGTTGAACTATATGCTTATTGCCCTGCTTGAATATTCAGATTATTTGCTGTATCCAAGAGAAACTCCAAGAGATCTCATTAAGGTATCTTCTCTACTATACGATTCACTCGAATAATATCAATCAATAATCAATGATATTTTTATTGAATCAAGACTAATGATGTACTTTGATGATACATCAATCAACCAATGTGAATCATTTGAAAATCATTGTTCTCTATACATTCGACTTCTGACTGTATTTCTATACTATTTACTTGATTTTGATCTAATTTGATAAATAGGTATGAGATATTTCTTGTGCCCGTGAATCCACTCATAATAAGAACGTTACCTAATGTAAATTCTATCGAGTCAAACAAGAGGAAGTTCCCTCAAAGCACAGTTTTTGATGAGACAGAGAAACTGGCTTTCCATTGTCGTTCACGAAAGAAAAAAAACCGGAGCTCTATCAGTTGAAAGTATCGTTCAAAAAAGCAAGTTACTGCAGGAGAATAAGTCGCTCCAAAAAGGCATTATCCGCGTAAACAATAGTTTAACTCTGATAAGAATATGTATACTTCGTCATCAGAAATTTAATAGTGAAAAAGCCACACTCATGAGTGACCATGACAGCAAACATTCAGATATTAGCCTGTCACGATTCTACTTTTTATGTAAAATAAATTGGAAGTTTTGAACTGGAAATCAATCCAGGAAGAAAATTGCCAATTCAATCATGTTGGATCTAATACAGCTTCTTCTAAAGCAAAATTAACTCCAAACTCTGTAGAGGTGCAGTCAAATCCCATCAAACTCTCAACATAATTAAGGATTTGACCCCATTCTTCGCTAAGATATCCTGAATGATCAATCAATATCTCGTCGATCTATTACTCTTCACTAGACTGGACAAAGAAATAAGGACGACTCCGGACCAGATCGGCATGGTTACGTTTCAGTTTTAAAAACCGAATCAGTAGTTTGAGCGCGACTCGGAGTGGTGATTATCTTCCAGAATAATTACTAAGGAATCACGTTGATCATGAATCCATCTGTATGATCCAAAAAGAATTCTCCCATAAGAAGATTGCGAGCCCGAACAAAGTCCAAACTACTGACTCAGTTTTTCAGAAAGCCGAAATGAAATGATACCTTGCTGGTCCGGAGTCGCCCATAGTAGGAATACTGTCTGTTTGAATCTCAGTCTCTTTATGAACTCCTCAATCGTATACTGTGCTCTTTGAATTTAAGAGGTCTCGGTATGAAGAATTCGCACAATAGATCGAACAAAAGACCCAAGCCACAAAACCCGCCAGCATCATTGGCCACTATAGTCCTCACACTCACCGAATATAATCTCCATTCGGGTCGGCTTTCCTGCCAAAGCGCACTGGGCAGTAACAATGGAAGAATTGCTGGAAGAACGAGCTGCATGAGAGCCACATCCACATCCCAGCATTTATCGACCAGTCCGCGTCAAGTAGAAGTTCGTCGAACACCTGGAAAAGAAGAAATCTCCCGTCAATCTTTCTGTGGGATGAAAAAGCACCTAAACTCGGTCTGCTAATCTTGGTTCTATATCTGCAGTTTCAAGCTTGAGACAATAATAAAGTCGAAAAGAGTCATAATTCGTACTACCCACGATGATAATTATTTGTTTGAAGTAAATTACGTTTCTGAAAACCCCACAAAAATGGCATGTCAATTCAAGCCTTGCAAGATATCCGCCGAACTGCTGATAACAGACATTTTTGCATTAATCGAATTTTTGTTAGACTGCCGTGAACGTATGTAGGTTCGTTGTTAGTTGTACGAAGGGCGGGTGTGTTTCGGCGTAATTTAGTTAAGTAACGCCTCTAAAAGAACTCGCGAGGCACTATGCTCATTTTCAAAGAATATAATTGAATTATTTGAAGCAAGAAAATTGTATAGCATAAGTACACTCATATGTACCCACAGTTGTTGCATAATCATCTCTGTAGAGATCAAATTGCTCGAACAAGAAAAAGGCCAATAAGTGCGATAAAGCTGTACGAGCTGTAAAATGAAAATTCGTGATCGCCGTTGAAATAGTTATAGATTTAAGGGAACGATCTTATCTATCTGGTAGCAAGTTGTACGGAGAATCACGATTTCACTGATAAGAAGAAATTAATTGAAGAAGGATTATAGCTCCTTTAGATAGAATCGCTCAATCCCGTGGATCTATCTTATAAATGATCTTATCAATAATTAATGAAGATACTCAACTCTAGGAGTGATTGTGCCAAGAAGACTGCAAAAGAATCGATCAATTTCACAACAATGACACGATACACTTATTGCATAACTGATTTCAAGAAATGCCATAAAATTACAAATATCACAATTCCCGAGCCAAACTCTCATTATTTCGTCACTTGAAGATCTTGAGCAATCAACTGTTCACAATATTCTTTCCAGAGTTATATTTCTCATCCACCTTTCGGTGATCCCATTGACGAGAAAAACAATCGATATCAACATGATGAAACATCAAGCTACAACTGAATGGCCCAGATTCAAACAAAATAAATTGTGCATCCTCAAATACTACTACAATCGTGTCCATTCGTAGCTTGAGGCACTTTTCGGAAAAAGCTTTAGAACCTAAAAATCTCTTCCTCCGAAAGTATTTAATCCAACAAAGTCCGCAACTGTCGCAGTGATGAAAATCAAAATAAAATGTTTAGTATCACGTCGCAATCACCACACACTCTTCCAAAGACTCTATGCAACTTATACATGAGATGAATGTTGAACACTGAGAAAGAGAATATGAATTGGTGGATGTACCTTCATGCCCTCTTCCCACGATATCCAGAGATCACCTCTGGTGAGAAAACAAGCCACAGCATGCCTGGCTAAATGATGGATCCAACCCTCCTCTCTCAACTGGGTCATAATCGCATCAATCCAAGGGAACCCCGTCTGACCCTGTGGGATGTGACAAACGTTTTGATTACTATATGCTATTATTGCTGTGTATACCAATGTTTTCAAAGGCTCTACGCCAAAACAAATCCCTGAGTGACCGAAATATCTCATCCGTAATAGATGATTATTGGGTCCGTTTCATGTCTCGATCCTATTTCACTAAAAATAAGTGATCACCAAGCATTCTATGAGGCTCTTGAAAAAATAATGATTTTATGAAATGGCCATTCGTAATAACTAAATCTCTAAATGATCATCAGTTAAACGCTGCTTTGTCTTTCAAAACTTGATCCTTCATAAGAATGGCTAGAAACCGGCTGGGGCCTGCACTGACTAATATGATGGGAAATCTCCGAAAAGCATTGATTCTATTCATTGTGATAAGCACTGAAACTTAGAAGATTCCGAATCATCGTAATGACGAGAATTATCATTCAGGAATAATCAGAAGAGATTCTTTGTCTTGCTGTACTTGGCTGCCTCTACTATAATATCACAATTATGTCTTCATCTATGCGTTCATCCGTATTGGCCTTGACATCTTTTGAATTGTTAAAGCATAAGTGGTATTTGGATTGATCGAAAGCAAAACGGACTAAGCAAGATATTTTGATTGATATAGAATTCTGACCCGTACATACGAATAAGGTCACTAAGACATGTGTGAATGACTCCAAACCGTAGGTAACTTGAGGGGAAAAAATTAAAAAATGACCTTGTAAGGGCCATCTCCCAATTTGTTTCATACGAAACATTTTGAAGTGAATTGAAAACACTTCTCAGGGATAGATTTGTTGGAGATCTAATAATAATTTTTCGTGAAAAAGTTGTATCATAGTGAAGATACTTACATTAGCCCACTTTGCCAAGGCCTCTACGTTCTTATCCCAGGGTATCTGTACACATATGGGGTTGCCATGCATCCTGTCAAAATTGGGATTCTTCGTTGCAGCACAATAGAAAAATTCCCTCCACAGTAATTGACCATGTAACGATAACGGTGGGATGGTCTTCTTTATCTGAGAGAAGGTAATTAAATTATGAATTTTGTTAGGGTAGGCATTCACAACTTTTTACGTTATTGTATTTTAAAAACTAAGCTTTTTCCGTCAACCTGAGTAGCTTGCAATACGTGGGATGCGGCTCCGAACTTTATCACATCAAACTTTCAATTTACACTCGTCGGGAGAACGTGTGCGTGAGTTTTCTAAGACTTTCAAAGATCATGTTCCTCGGGACATGCGTATGTGATTTCTTAGTGTTTAAGCTCACCATGATCAATATCCATTAAACAAAAGAAGGAGGATTAGAAAATATTTGAGGGATCAAATCTAGAAAAGCAGCATGAGCTCAAGCAAATTTATGGGATGGCTACCATGTAACTTTGGCTACGAGCGTTGTCATTCTCAAACACCTACGAATGCAGTTGCAGATTCTAATAGACTTCTGGGAATGGTCTACTGTTTACCGTTTGAATTGAATTAAATGACTGAAGAGATTAGACGTATATTGTGGATAATTTTGTCAATGAAATTCACCAGTGGTACTGAAAATGTACTCAGAAAGACATTTGAATGATTGAGTTGCACGGCTAAAATGTTAGCAACCCATAATCTGGTAAGATTCATACTGATGAATGTTACCAGATTACGGGTTGCTAAGATTTTAGTCTTATTTTTTACTGTTACTAGACAGTAGATACTGCATTCACACACAGGAAGAGCGCAGCTAGGTATCACCCGACAGGATTGCTAAAATTTCAGCCATGCGCAGCCTAATACTGCTGAATTCATTTTGAGCAAGCGCAACTGAAAATGGGCTGAATTCAGCATTTTTTACAGTATAGCAATTGCTGTTAATAAATCGATCGAAAAATTCCAAAGAGTATTTCATGAAAAATTTTTCCAACGTAATTTTCTTGTTCTGTGCTGTTTATTGCAAAGTTTCAAGAATATCCTAACATGGCAGTATTCAAGAAAATGTTCCCGCCCCTTCATAAACCTTCTTTCACGTTTTTATCCAGAAGTGGTGCCATCTGGGTGGCAGCGCTGTATATTGCCAGGTACGAACCCAAAATTTAAGACTCAACCGATGCACCAACTATGCCTATCAAACATGAGTGCAACTATATTCATCAGTGCAATCATAACCTGTGAAATTCGATGTGATGTGCAGAACTCATCTAAGTCAAGGAAAATACAGGACCATAATCAAGATGATCATCGGAACACTGTTCTTCTATGAGAAAATGCGTCATGACTCTATCAATTCTCTGATAGAGAATTTAGACATTTAGATATTCACATTGTGATCGTAAGAAAATGATTGCTTCGGAATAGATAACGATTGACTTGGAGAAAACATTGGATATAATTTCATCATATATCGAGGCTCAAACTTGTAATAATGAGAATTTTCACAAAATTGTTCTCCCATTCGACAAAGGCTGAAAAAAATACGATTGGAAACTAATTGAAAACTCCTCATTGTTGGATTGCTGAAATTTTTCAAACTTATGAAGAAGATTCCAGCAGAGATTAAGATTTTGATTTTCAGTATTAGAGAAAATTTTGTCGCAGATCAACATCGTGAAAAAGAATGTCAATCATGCGGAGAGAAGACGTAAGACGAATCTTATGTTATGTCTTCCTCTAACTTTTTAATCATCCTTGAGATATTTTTGTAAAATTTGAAAATCTCTAGAAACAGATTCAATGTATCCAAATTATTATAGGCCAATCATATTCGGAAATTATCGCCTCAAAAGCTTTCCAACTCTTTTTTTGCAAAAGCAGTAATGATGATACCTTCGTTAAAAGTCAAACAGTAGTCGTAAAATTTCATAGCTGAATTGTATTATCTCCCTCCCCCCCCCTATCCACTCCTACGTCAATACATGATCGAATGATTCGGGAAAGCCGATTCCCTGTTGAAGTAATTCTTAAACACAGCAATAGAATCAGAGGTAAAAAAGTATTTTTCAGAGCTCCATTAACCTTTTTATATAGATCAGTCAGTTGATAATAGAAGAGCCTGGTACTAAGACAGCCAAATCGTAGATAAGGCGAAAGCCCAGTTTGGCTAGGTAATAACGACTGGGGCGTCATTTTGGGCCTGCCAAAGCTCGCGACCCAAGCCTTGCGCTCAAGGTGCCTGCCAAGCCGTGCAAGAGCCTCGCTCTCTCCGCCGACCCAAACTGGTGCCATCAGACCCTCGGTATCGAAACCTGCCAAGAAAATGTACAGTTTGAGCTTTCTCTGGTGAGAAAGGAAACATTATTTGATAGCTATGTGGGAATAATTCAATTCGTCGCTAAGGTGCGACTCATGAATCGCGAACTATTTTAATGGGATACTTTCCTAGTACATTGACTGGTTTGGCCTGTAGTATTAGGAAGCTCTCCGTAACGTGGTCGAATATTGGTTCTACTCATAGTTCAAAAAAATATGCTAAACAAGTATTTTAATGTGTCACTTTTTATTATTATTATTGTTAACACATTCTTAACCTCTTTTTGTCGACGTTTGGCGGAACCTACAGTTTCGGGTGGGTTCCGAACATTCAAAGCCACCGAAAAGGCAGTAATCAAAATGTACAGTAGTGCCGATCGGGATTCGAACCTTCGGCTTTCTGCATTGACGGCCAAGGCCTTGTCCACTGAACCGCGGTGGCTTCAGAAACTTGATGTTTCACTAACTCGCAAAATAGCAAAGCACTCGGGATAATTGTTTGAGTCCGAAAAACATGAAATTTGAGAGCGTGGCCGTAAAGTTCTCAGAAAACTGCGATCTGGTTATAACTTGAGACATCATCTCCTCGAGTTGCAGAAAGTTTGAGTAAGTATTAAAGTAAACGTTTGGCTCATATTCTAATCAATTATTGGATGTTTTGTGTAATGGAAAGATTTAATGTGATTCTCGGCAGTTTAGGAGATAACGAGTTATTTGAGTCATCTTTATCGAGTTCTATTCCAGAACAGATTAATAATCCAGATTGCACAAATGAATTTCTGAGAATAGGCCCCGTGAGTCACGTAGTATGCTAGTCTCGAGATCATAGGATTGCGGTGTGTCTCACCAAGTTCCTCGAGTGTTGGAACCCCAAAAACATCATCGTGATCATCCTTGAGCGGAGTGTAGGCTTTTCCGATGCAGGTAGAGGTAACTGTTGGAGCTGGGTATTCTGGAGGATCCATTTGAGCTATTACGTTCTGGAACTGGTGATAGGTCAGCGGAGGCTTGCCACCGTTTTTTTCGATTATTCTGCACAAGCCAAATTATTCAAAATTCATTATCACTCAGACGAAAGTTTCATATTTTATTTGAAACAATCGGTCGTAATCGATCCTACTCAGTTCGAATCAACATCAGACACCGAATTCATAGGCGACTGGCTTACATTTTAGTTCAGAGCCAAGGTGCTTGGATTTCAGAAATTCTTCGTTGTAAGCGTAGTGCATATGAGTATAAATCAAATTTCAACTTCGCTTTTGAACATCTCAGATATTCAATGCCCATAATGTCAGAGTCAGGAGTAAAGTTAAAAATTCATATGAATCAGCAATGTCACAATATTTTCAAAAACTCCCACACGATATCGACTACTTATCTGTTGTGCTGTGATAACTAAACTCAAAATTCATGAAATTCACCGATTAAAAGTCAACAAATGAAGGAACTCGATCAGACTTCAACATCTAAAACTTTCTGATCTTTGAACTGGATCCTATAGTTCGACGAGAAAGCTAATCACTTTCTTGGTCAATCGAAAACTTGATTTTGATCTGACAATCTCATTAATGTATGAGTAAAATATTCGTAGAAACATAGATGGTATGATTGGCGATGCAACACTCACTCGTCGAGTTTGTAGAGGGTGTGCGAGACTTTCTGTATGACAGAGATGCCAAGCTCCTTGCACAGGGTCGTGATGTTCTCGTCGCGAACTCGGCCATACGGCTCTGGGTCCTGCTCGAACGTGAGTGACGTAGTGCCCCATTCTTTGAATAATTTAGGCAACGCATCCGCTGGCTGGCCTCTAATCACAAACAACCGTGAGTCCAGTTGACGCAGAGAGCGGTCCAGATCTTCCAAGCATTGGAGGAGAAACCTGAATTTTTCAAGAAACACTTTCTATCAACTCTGATCACGTTGGGACTAAAGCTCTTGCTGCAAATTGTCGACTCAAACACCGCAAAAAAGGAGAAAATTGAAACTATCTTGAACTGATTATTGAAGTGGGATAGTTTCGAGGAGAGTCCATATTTTCAGAGAGTGCGTGACCTAATTTCGAAGCTTCATAAAGGGGAATGGCAGTATCGAGCATGGGATTTGAATTGATAGATCAATAGGGGTGCCTATTGGTTTCCGTACTGTAGAGCGTCCTCCAATACACGATTGTAAAAGGGCATCGCCTGCTGCAATAGAGATGAGAGAATAAAAAACGTATACCTCACCTCCACTTATTGATGCTAACATTTGTGCTGCCGGCGAACCACGGATCAAGTACAAAAACGCATCGGAAGGTAGATGCGCCCGCAAGGCCGACCCTCAACGATGGGTTATCGTGGAGTCGGAGGCCCTTACGAAACCAATGCACCGTGTGTTTTTTGCCGTCTCCCTGCACAGCGTATCCATCGCTTCTCGTATCGTCCAAGGTCTGTTTTTGCTGTTGCTGTTGCTGCTGTTGAGCATCGGGTATGCGATCGACGTCGCAGCCTATGTCATTGCCCTGGCTCCCCGTCATTCTTGTTGGCCAGTCATGTGAGTGTGACTAGCTGAAAGGGAGAATCATCCTTGATTCATTATGGCTATGAGGTTTGTCACACAGATGGTCAATGTTGAAGGGAAGCAAATTTGGGAAATCAAATAGAAAAACCCTATTCGAAACGTGAGATGAGTGTTTTGACTCATTCTTGGACTATAAAAAGCACCCACAACTCATTTTCTCAACACCCTGAACAACACGTAGTGATGAAACCTTGAGTTTCATATCGGATTACCTCGACATGTAGTTTTTATCGTACATCAAGGGAAAAAATGCAGGCAAGACCGCAGAAAATTTTTAGCAGCACCCATGTCCAAAATCACAAAAGATATCTTGAATTCAGAAAAGGGCTTGGTGCATCAAGCCTACAGACGCATCGACTTACGAAGTCGTTTTTGTCAGTCAAAAGTCGATATCAATTTAACAATCTAATGAAGAGAGTGAATGAGAGTGTTCGATTGGGTCGTTGATGTCGAAAACGAGGAAGGACACATGATGATGCATATAGACAGGTCTACTCACCAATTGTAATGGAAATTTCTATCCTTTTATGTGATACGTCTATAAAGTTTGTTAAAGTTGCGGTTCAGGCTTTTACGTCCAAATTCTCCGATTCGTTGTCGGTAAGGCGAATTATATTTTGTAGCAGACATTTGTTCATCTGATCATGTTTGATTGGACCTGCAACAATGAGAGAAAGCATCTTGAATCAATATTGTCAAGCCGACGGTTGTCGGGATACTTGATTAGCGGTGAATTTGGTTGTAATAACCCGGATGACATAAAAAAATATTAAGTCAATCCCCCAGTATGTTTCAGCATCCTTTGACGAAAAATTGAATGTTTGAAAGCATTCCTTCGTATTCGCAGACTTTTTTTTCGTGGTTTTCGCGATTCATCAAAAGCGGCAGTCTCTTCGAATTCGCAGTTCTTGGACTGGCTTATTCGCGGTTTTGGTGTTGCATGAAATGATTATGATAGCTTTTGATTCACCCTGATCACTAATCCATGAGTGACGTTTGCACTATAATCTTCTTAGGAACACATGCTCTCCAATTTTTACCCTCCATGTGAAAGTCGGTAAGCATGCTATAGCTCTACAATATTGACTATAAGAGATTACCACGAACATAGGAAATGATTACCGGTATCAGATTCGAATCGATTCCTCTGTGCATTTTCACGAGCGCGGTCAATATTTACACCCAGATGATATTTTTCAGAATTCATGAGAAGGTTTTGAAAAAATTAGGTGTCATCCACAGACGAGATTGGTACAAACGTAAGGACGGTCTAGTCGTTCCATCGATCAAATCACGCAGATGACGGCTCGAAGCTCGAAGTTTTAGTGCGGATTTGAGATTTTCTTAGTTCCCTAAATAAATTGTATGAAGCTAGTGTTATAGATGAGCTTGACAATCACAGGTGCCAAGTTTCCTTACAAGAATGTAACAGATAGGATGGAGAAGCGATATTTCAGCTAATCAGCTATAGATAACGATCAAAGTGTATTCACGGGATTCTGCTTTTTCACTCGAGTCTGTGACGCAATCGTCTGTGGGCATAAGAGCAATGTCTTTTTATTCGCAATTTTTGAATTTGTGGCACTTTGCTGGTACGTACCTCTGCGAATACGGAAAGATGCCTGTATTCCATTGTAAATTTGAACGAGCTAGACATAAAATTGAACCGGAGAGGATAAAAACTGTACGAGGTTGCCTATCAACTTATAATTTATTATCTTTAAACCAACCCCCCCCACTACGAGTAACTTTTACCCACAGAGAAGAATGGCAGGTCCGGGGTGGCGCTAAAAACGAGCCTATTTGCTAAGCGCGCTATAATGTAAAATTATTTTTGCCGTTGCGTGGTGCAGTGCGTGGACTTGACACTCGTGCGAGAACTTTGCTCTCCAGCATATACTTTGCTTTTTGCCATCGTTACATAAAGGACTATTTTCCGGGTAAGGTCAACTTGGCGAGGACCTGAGTTCACAAAATATTTTTAGATGTGAGGACCCGTTCCACAGTCTTTTCCGCTGACGAATAGGCAGTGACTCGCATCATCCTTAGTATTCTTGATCAAATGACTTTCAGATGATGGTGAGGACTTCGGATAATGGTGAAGAAAAAATATATCATATCTGGGCATTTTGATGGAAAGTGTAAATTAATTTCGACGGATCATTTTCGTATTCTTAAACATCAATGATGGGGTGGATTCCTGTATATTTGGAAGGGATTCTTTCACTGGGACCGACTGATTTCTTCAGAGACTTGGCCATCTTCTGTTCTGAACCAAATTTCAGCCATTACATCTCATGAAAATCAAAATCTGATTTCACATATCGAGCACTCACAGAGTGTGTCATTTTGTTTGACATTTTGGGTATCAAGTGACACTAAAATACACCGAAGTACATCATTTAATGTGTTTCTCATGGGCATGTAAAAGATGTACCTTGGCGAAATTTACTATAATTTGATTAAAAATGGAACAAAAAATATTTTGAAAAAGTAGAAAAAATCCGACCCGCGTGATGGCAGAATGCACTACTGTGTAATAGACCAGGTTAAATCACCGCCACCGCTCAGGCAAATGTTCTCATGGAATTTTCTTGCGGAGTTCCCTCCGCAAGACCCTCCTGATAACAGAGATGCATGTTGCCAGGCTGGATTCAGGTGCGAACATTGTTTAAATCGAATTTGCTTAGACAAAGTGTGAAAATCGACTATATTGGGTCGAAACTAATTTTTTTTAGATAATTTGAGTTATTTTAAGCAAAAGAAGCCTTCTGTCATTTTTCGCTAAGACCCATTGTTTTTGAGCGTTTTAAAGTTAAAAAAAGTCAATTTTCGTGATTTTCAGAGACCGACCTGGTCTAACCTGGTCTATAAAATTTTGGAGTGATCCGCTGAAAGCTTCCAAAGAAAACTTGTCTGCACTGCATAGTATATTTGCCCTATAGACAGGATTACTCCGAGAGCTTTCGACGGGTTACTCCAATATTTTGCACAGTGACGCATTTCATCAATACCCAGGGTGCATTGTTTTTATTTTTTTGAAATATTGTTTTGTTTTGTTTTGAATGAATGTATAATAAACGTCGGTGAGGTAGAACTTTTTCTTCCTCCTATGTGTTGCAAACAACAGGTATAAGAATATCCTGCAATCAAAGCAGATTCATTTCAATACATGGAAAGTAACAAGGGGAGCCATCCAAATCGGGTGGTTTGGCAAAACTACTAGTGAACTGGAATAGTTTCACCAAAACTCGTAACTTAGGCTTCCTCTGGTGGAGCAAATTTCCGCAAAATTTTACTTTGTTCTGACATGAAAGCCAGAGCATTGCCAAAAATATCCGCGAGCCGGAGTAGGGGATCGAATCCGAGTAGACGCTGCGGTCAACTCACCCTCGATTATGGAACACCTCGTTACAGCGCGTGGATATAAATACACGCCAACCACTCTAGATCACTGTCTCTCACAAGGGCTAACAATCAATTCAAACCGCGAGCAGTTCCTTCCTCTTCCATCCTCCTCCAATATTTGACACGTTCTAGTCCTCCGACCACACATTTTGCAGGCGTACAACGCGCAAATGTTACCTACCCATTGGAATCTAACAATTCCCCGCAGCCTATGAATTCTCCCGCTAATAACGACGCAAAGTTTTTTTGCACATCTCAGCGAAACGAATACAAGGAAAAATTTTAGTAGCTAGCTCCGAAGCTACTCGAACTTTGATGCAATATTGCAATGTATAGCGTGCATAGCGTGATATAATGTTATAGAGATGTGTAGACGTTGGCGGAGATGGCGCCAAGCGGAGAGCGGGTCATCATTACGCATTATCCGAGCGCTATCGTCAATTTAATTATCGCGAATACGAGGCTCCCGAGCGACAGAGCGAGAAAGAGCGAGGTGACGAAGCTCGCCGACGTTATCTAACATTTGTCTGCTCTGTGCACACACGATGATACAGTACAGTAGTCTTCGTAGCGATGTGCAGCGGACGCGGTGAACTACTTATTGCGCATCGTGCAGACTCTGGCTCAGCTCGCGACTCTCACGCTGCGCGAGAATTGAAAAAAGCTTGACGATGTTCTGTCTCTCGTGATCGAGCCTTTTCGCCACCCGGGAGCTACAACTTCTGCCTCACCAGGTTGAATGACACGCGGCAAGCTTCGTCAATTGTGACCCGAAATCTCACAATCCTGTTCGACCGATGGAAATATCCGAAGCGAAATCTTTGCTGAATTGGATCATCTAAATGAAATAATACTGTAAATCTGGAATTGTGGGGTCTCACATTTAGAACTGTTGTATACCACAAACTCAGTATGAGTAAAGTCGGGCACGATTTCAAATTGTGGTTTCGTACCATTGCAGTTTGTGCTTTCGCACATATTCCATATATGCAGCATCATGAATTTTTAATTCGTGATAAACCTCATCAAAGAATAAGAGGGCTAAGCCCGACTTGATATTTTCAAGTGATCTTCACCCAATCATTGATATTTCGTGAGCCAGATCTGAAAAGTTTTGAACTCGACCATTGCTGTACTTAATCCATCTTGAGTCGCCACTGCAAGAAACGCGTCTGAGTGTGAGCATGGAATGGGCTACAAATCACTCTGAAGCCTTCAGGAATAGTTTTCTTTCAGGATTGACTTCAACTTGAATAGCTAAGTATCAAATGATTGTAGGGTGAAAGATTCCTTACGGGAATTGAAATTTTGAAGACGCCCCAAAATTCAGTGGCTAATCAAATGCATCGGAAAATGAGTTGTCGATGGACATTTCGTGATCTCCATTCCGAAATCAATCTTGCGCACGTCATGCCCAGGGTGACATCCCTCTGCTCTTACCTACGCTCCGGCCTATCTTGTGAATGGTTAAACGCTAAACAGATAACCTGCTCGCTATTGCTCAAAAACAAATTATATCCAAATTCGGCCAGATATATTGTGTGAATTAGACTTGGAAGTAAATCCTCCATCGCAAAAAGTGCAGAAGCTGAGAGTTGGTTCTACAGTCTCCGCATTCATCATTCCATCCACGTTTCGAAGCCATGCATGCAATAATTCCAAAAAAGGGCGTTATTCTAACAATATTTTTACGAGTCTTGGGCATATTTCATTTAAAATTGTTTCATAGAGTGCACAAAACAATTTCACATGATACTTATTAAAGTCTTAGACGTTCTTTACACAGTGTCCTGAACAATTCAGCATCATAATTCAATTTTGTTCAATCACAAATCGTCTTCAAACGGCGTACCATGGGAGCCGATTTTCACTGTTCGAACTCTATCGACAAGTTATGCAGGATGCTGAATTCATAGATCCGCGCTTTCCCAGCGCTCAATCAGCCCGAAACACGCGCAGGTCAGACTATTTTATAAACTCTGCTTGCATTTTTGTATGAGTATTTTTTAAAAGGTCATTCTCAAAATCTCTTGACATTCTTAATGCACCAGTGAAATTTGCGAGATTTATTCAGTCACAATACAATCACGAGGGTCTACATGAACGACAACGCCAACCACGCAAACCTTTTGGGAACTTGAATTTCCGAGCTACTTTCCATTGGCTGAACCGGCCAAGTTTTCAGTCTTTATACTCCTTACGGTCTACATTTTCGCATGTTAAACTTTCAAAGTCTACTGAGAAATTTTATGGTTGATGAATCATAGCGTTAGACAATTTTGGTCGCGGCAACCTCGAGAAGTTGTAACCACCCTGGCAGTTCTCCAAGCAGACCATGACCACGATGTTGCTCTTGAGTTCTATGCACTATAAAAATATAACGATTGTGAGATACATCTTTACAGAGATCAGCACAGAATCGTATCCATAAAAATTCAAATACAAAACAATCGTTTTCACCTTGTATTTTGGAAGTATTTGTCTTTAAAATTATGTACACTTGTGTTGATCGAAAGAAGGTTTGTCAACCAAGTGGAAATGACCCGCGTACATATTGGAAACATTGGCAATATGTTCGCAATATATTGGCAACGTACATTGGCAATATATTGCAGAAATATTGCCAATGTATGTTGGTAATACATCCGCAATATATGTCCTAACATCAGGTATCATCCGAGTACTCAGAATGATACTCTTGTTCAACTTGTCCCCGTGATTGAAAAATCAAAGTTGTACTCGAGAGCGAATATTCGAGGTAGTGTCACTTTGAGAACTTGATAAAGAGTACTTCTTGGAGTACTCCACCTCGAGTACAACCTTGAGCACCCGTTCACGATTACAACATCAAGTACAGCCAATCACGCGTAACACATCGAGTATCCGATGAAGAGTCTCACTTTGTGAACTCGATCACTGATATCACTTTGATTATTCGATCTCGAGTACTGCCTCGAGTTGTGGATTACGGGTATTACTTAGTGCTCGATCACGAGTACAAGCTCAAGTACTCATTCACACTTATCACTTTGAGTACTGACTCAAGAGTGTCATTTTGCGAGCTCGATCACTGATATCACTTTGAGTACTCGATTGCGAATGTCACTTTGAGTACTCGATTG
>JAPYYZ010001022.1:0-31873 GCA_030522705.1 Eretmocerus eremicus
TATTTTATCGCTAGCCCCCCTCGCAAACGCGTATTTACGTGCGACGCTGTTCGAGCCTCGCGCGCAAAGACGCATTTTCGAGGGGGGCTGCGATAAAAATTTTTAATGCATCATAATGCATCACGGTACATCATGATGTATAGACAAAAAGGCACAAGCTAGAGAACCGAAGGTACTGGTTTGATTCCCGCTCGGGGTATTTTTTTTCGTTTTTTTTTCTGATCTAGAGCATGAATCTGCTAGTTTTATGCTTTTTGGACTCAGAGTCGCATTTTAAACAATATTTATAATTTATTTATTACTAAACGAAATAAGAATGCGACATCATGCATCATAATGCGTTACGACTGATAATGCATTAAAATGCGTGATAATGCATCAATTATGATTGTACATGATAACGCATCATGAAGCATTGTGATGCATTCGAAATTTTTTTTCCGGGAACTCTATATTGTCAAAAAACATTCACCGACCGGTCATCTCTGGACTGAATAATCTATAGCTGTACCACACGATTTCCTGAAAGTTCAAATAGATTTTTTTCCGTTTTTGTTCGGAACAGTCCATAATGTACATAATGAATCGTGGGTTGGGTATACTAATTTGGTTCAAATCATAGATTGTAGTTCGAAAATGGTTAAGCGATCGGCTCTTCGGCTTCAGATTTGTATTTTGGGGTTAGAAGAACACGATTCCCAAAGTTTCAGCCGAATCCGTGACCCGAACTCCTTGGATTCGCCTTTGTTCTGGCTGTCTCACCTGAGATCTCTCTAAAGATGTCCAGAAAAAGTGTCAGAAATTGATTTTCAAATGTCCTTCTCACATGAGATCACGCGTGGAACATTCGTACCGAGAACATGTTTTCAATTACTTGGAAAACGAAGAGGCACTCGACGTTTTTTAAAATCATGTGTATCTCAGCGATTTTTTAAAAAATTTTTCGATATTCTCTCTTTTAGGACTGAGTGATACCCCTACTATCAAGAAAATTATTAGAAAATTTTCATTCCTGACAATTAACTCGATCTGTAATAAACTCAACTATCTCGCAAAATTAGGTGAAGATTCTCTGTCCGCCCATCAAAAGCACAATATTGTTTATAAAACCCACAGCAACAATTGTGACAAAATTTGTATAGGTACGACGTAAAGAAAATTAATGGCTAGACTATATGAAATAGATTTGGATCTGAGAAACGATTCAGATCGATCTGCATTAGCCTTGCATGATCGTCACTCAGCGCGCACTATAGATTTTTCTAGAGTCCAAATTTTAGACGGTGAGTGGGTTCAGGTCGAGATTCCTGTCTGAACTGTTGAATATTTACTTCCATACTTCCACCAAAATACTTTGAATAGAAAAAAGGACGTGGATGGGCGAAATAATCTCTACAAAAGCTCTATTGATATATTCAGAAATTGTAACTTCTTATCAAATTTCAGACATATTCATGTAGATCCATTGTGTCATTCATAAAATCATGCGGTTCTTGGTCGGCACGTTATCAATAATTGATCGATCGAATACCTTTCCATATCCCAGTCCCTCCCCGTCCAAGTTTTCTCACCGTAGTCTTGTCCCTCAGCCCCCTCTCTCTGATGCCTCTCTGCGATCTATTTCGAACAGTTTTCTTTGGACTTCTGTCATTGATGACAGTTGGAAATTTTCTATCTCTTCCCGGCCCAAGGATGGACTATCCAGGACATAATTCTAGGAGAAAATATTGTGTGAGTGCTGCATTTAGGTGATTTTTCGAGGCTGTGAACACATTAATAATTCCTTTTTAAACTTTTGATAGTTATTGGGAGTTGATTCTAGGTCTATACTCGTCCTGTAAAAGAATGCAAAAGCCAAGACTGAAATATTGACTCCGCGCCTTACTTGGTACATCTGTGATCCTCCAATGTGATTAATTTTCTATCATTTCCTTAAGGTCAATTTAGATAAGGTTTTAAGTAAGAGTTTATACGTGAGTATTGTTGACAATGTATTATAGGTTTTGAGCTTTAGAAGGTCCGTCAGAGATACGGTCGAAACGTCGCTGTATTAGCGTGATAAATAGCAGGAAAAACCGATAAATTCGAATAAAACAGTGAGTAATACCTGAAGTGACATCTTGCTAGTATGTCTCGGGCTGTGATGTTGCATGTGCAATTTTTTTATTTTCGACCTCTTCAAATTCCAAGTTCATGGTTTCGATTGGAGGAATACACTTCTAGGGCGCTATAGGCTGCTAATCTCGCTGTTGATCCTATTGTCGGAGTGCTTGAATCTCGGCCTCGTGCCGAACGCTTTAGCAAAATTTCTCCCGAGTTTTGACGTGCAGAGATAGACAAAGAGATCGCGATGAGAACCGTTGACCCGACGAGTAACAAGTTGTGCTCGAAAAATTGTGCAGTTGCAGTAGACAGAGAGCGCGATCGGCTCGGTATGCCGAGGTACAGAGGATGGGGGAGAAAGAATGGAGCTCGTTGCAGAGAGTCATTGCGGAGAGCCGGGAACGGGCGGCCGGCAGCAGTTACACGCATAGCGATGTTGAGGGCCGAAGGTGGGAAGGGACCGCTCGTAAATTGCAGATCAATCTTGCGAAGGAACGCGAGCTGGCGGCCGCTCTGCGGCGATCCGAGAACAAGAAACTGCGAGGCCGGGGGAAAGGAGCGAGGCGATCGGAAACTAGCCGAGCGTGGAGAAAGGGCGTAACTGCTCCGCGGATTCGCTTCACACTCGCGGAGCGCGAAAGCCGTGTTGCTGCGTCGCTGCGCGTCGAGATGACGAGACGACGGCCTCCGCTGCGATGGCGCGCTGCTCGGCGCTGCTGCTCGGCTCGCGAGCGACGAGCAAAATTCGCCCTCGTTCCGCGCTGTCATTGCCGTATCGATAGCCGCGTCGATGGCAAGGCTTGATCGGCCGCGACACTCGCGGGTGGCGGCCGCCGGACGGGAGGTGCGCGGCGAGCGGCACCGGAAGTTCGCCTCGGCTGCCCCCGTCCTCGTCGTCTTGGACACGCATGCAGGTATCGCGCGGGGCGAGCTCTCGCGCCCTGCGCTCGCGTGCATTCATTCGGCGCGCATGTCCTCCCGTGCGTGAGAATGAGCTACGCGGTTTTCTCGCCCGCTCTCTTTCTCTCGAATACCCCTCCCGCATTCCCGCATGAAGCGACGTGGCCATGCACGTGTACCAGCGGCTACAAAACCGATGTGATTTGACTACGTTCACACCTACTTCAAATCGGCTCTCGCCTGCGCCTCACGTCCTTCGTCCACTCGCTCGCTTTCGTTCGTTATTTCTTTTTTTCTGTTTCTGCTCCCTCGCCCTTTCATTCTCGCTTCCACGCTCTTTCCCTGATCGGGCCGAGTACGGTCGGAACCGAGGAGGGCCCTCGTCTTCTCTAACTGTTGAGTGCTTCTGCTCCGGCTGGACCGAGCCGGACGGTCGCGCGAGGCCGCGTGTGTGCGCATACGCGCCGAGGAACGAAGCGGGAGAAAAAAGCAACCGTGACGCCGCGCGTCTCGCGCAACGAGAGGAGATGGCAGGCTGGAGGAAAGGATCGCAAGGATACTAGAGGCGAAACAGGGGGCAGCGAGGGATAAAGGATTGCACGTGTAGCGCGATGCGCAAGAGGGAATAAGTGTTATGAGTGCCGCGGAGCCCCCGCGCAAGCGCCGTTGGATTTTTCATTTTTGCGTGTCCCGCGCGAATCTGTCGCGCCGATTTTGTATGTAGAAGCTGCGAAGATGTGGGGTAATATAAGAAAGAGTCAGCCGATGCGCGACGTGCCGGACACGAAGGATGTGTGCATCGAGATGCCGAGAGCCCCGAAGCTGCAGCGGAGCTAAGCAGGCGTGCACGCTACTGGAGAGGAAGGACGCTGCTGCTCTCGCTCCACTGCGAGGGATGTCGAGCCAACGCAAGCGGCGCGGAGAGACGCAAAGAGAGTGCCACGGTCGGTTCTGATTACCTCGCAGGTTCTCGCTTCGCGTTTTACTTGGCAACTTAAGCAGCAGCAGCCGTATCAACAAACTGTGCTCTTTTTTCAAGCTACTCTCCCTTCTTCACAGATCCTTTCTGTCTCATCTTATCGCCAATTCTATCGTATATTCTAGGGAAGTTCGCCTTCTCTGGCTTTCTCTCCGTATGTCCCACTTGCGCATTGCCTGTTGCACGGATATACCAATGAACTAAAATTTCATTTCTTGTCCCGTTCTACTGCAAAAAATTCCATGCAAACCCACCAATCGCAAAATGGATGATTCTGTGATACCACTCTGGGAGATGTCACTTCGCAATCTGCTTATAAATTCACAAGCGCTTGTTATTTTACTGTATGTCTGAAGAGGGAGCCTCCGCTCACGCTTAACGTTCCTTCATTTGCCGAGGCAGACAATTACACGATGTTATGCTTCAAAATGGTGTTGGGGTTCTTTACATTGCAAATAAGAAGGCGTTATTATTATAAGACGATTCGTCTTCATTTGAGAACAGATCATCTTGTCAGAGCGAAAAGCTGCAAATAGATGCTTCTAATTACGTTCATGAAGTGACGTGATGCGCGAAGCCTCGTTGAACCCCATCGTGAATTTACAAGTCTTATAATTGGAACATTCAGAGGTTCAAGGGAAAGCGTCACATTTCGCTCTCAACAATATGGAAACCCTGATAGTTGTGTCAAACGCATAGATTTTCACCTTCACATACGCGTATGGATATGGAGACGAACAGTTTCTCACTTGAATATAGAATTGTTGTAAACCTGTAAGAGCTCAAGAATAAGACACCGACTCTTTCCAATAATTTTCGAGCCTCAATTGCGAATTAGATATTTTCGATATATTGTGCGGGAAGTTTGACTCCACATACGAGCCATCGACTTTCTTTTCCGCACAGTAAACCGAAAAATAACATTCGATACTCGTGTGGAGTAGTTTCCGCTATCTCGTGATAATTTAGACCCTCGCCTTCGGCTCGAACCTAAAATAATCACTCGGACCGCGGAAACCCATGATTCCGCACTCGTATTGGGAAATACTATTCTAGAACGATTGACAAAACACGGTTTTTCTTGATTTCCTGTTCAACGGAAACAGTTACGGCGTGCGGGAACACAACCGATAAATTGTATAAAAGTGTCACGAAAAACGGCTTTCGTGGCATTCTATAATGTTTCCCCCCAAAAAACTTATTTTTATTCTCTAAATTGTTAGTATTTTGTCCCAATGTAATACTTGATCAAGTTCTACGAGTAAATGAGGAAATTTTGATCCTTGCGATACGATGCTTTATTCACAGAAATGTGCCATCGTTTTCCTATTATAACATCACTTATACGTTTTGATTGTTGTTCAACCATCACAATCAAAGCATGAATCAATGTATTATAAACATTAATAACTGGTAACATGAAGTAACGATAGCAAATAACGAAATAATATGTTTCTTCTGAAAGTATATGTATGCGAATGCATCCATATGAAAAAGTTGCAGCTTCCAATTAGCTCGAAATATCCCATTCTCCATTCGTGTCATAGTGACTATGATTATCAACAATTATTACATGCATGAAGACTCAGAAGAAAATGCGACCACCGATCTTTATGATGGATCTTAAAGGAACTGATTTCAACACGTTTCCAATGTTTGTTCAAGAACTCGTAGTGAACTATTTCCATGAAGAAAATATAGGCCGCGAGTCAAATAAGACATAGCTAATGTATTTTCAATGTCTCAGAGAGGGCGATACTGTAAAATACTTTGATCAAATGCTCATAAATGCTTTGAAAGAACTGCCGAATGGTACCATCGTTAGCTCTCCTACTAACGCATGAATGTCGGGGTCGAGAAGAGAGTCTGAATATTGTAGAAACGTACGACAAGCATTGCCTTCAAAAAGTTCGCCTTGATACTGTTTGGACACCAATTTCAGTTTCTGAGGCCAGAAGAGAGCCTCTTTTGTCTCAGAAATTTAACTGAGCCATCGTACAACAAATGGTCGATGAAACCTTGAAGAATGTGCAGTTCAGGGGTCAAATATTTTTCTGTCACATACGTATCCATCATCCTCGTCAAAAAAGGGTGGTTCACAGTACTATGACATATCGCATTTTTTTTGTCGTGATCCATTGAGCAGAATTCTTCATAGTCCTTCCTCAAGTCCTGGTTATTTTTCTAAATTGAAACATCTCTCTTCATTGGCTGGAAAATCAGAGTTATAATCTTCACCAATATCACGCAGAGCGCGATTATTCGAAAACTCTGAATCTGCTTGATTACTCGATTTTTCAGCCTTTTGCAAATCGTATTTTGATAAAGAGCAGAAAGTACTTGGATAACACACCGATGCTGATTGTTGACCATTAACAAAGGAGATTATTTTAAAGTCAGCAACAAATTTGATGGGTATTTTAGTGATCTCAATCACAGTGAAAAGAGGTTTTACACTTTCATATGTCTCCTTAATATCCAGGACTACGGCTAGTAAAAGTAACATGCGAACAATCGTGACTTTTGATTTTTTTGCGGCTCTGCCTCCTTCAAAATATGAGAACTCTCCCTCCTCATATTCAGAATTTGGCCAAAATTCGTTGGAATTCGATAAAAATGATGCTTGAAAAATCGATATGCACTCTTTCAACAAGTTTTGCCTTCCACCGGCCGTCACTTTGATGTTGAAATCGTTGTTCAAGCAACAAAAATCTGTAGCAGCGTCTACCAAATTCACGGCTTTAACCTACAGTAAAAATCTCATTCCCCTCCATTTCTATTCGTGCCAAACATCTCCTTGATAGATATCTTCCAATCGTCTCGAGTTCTCCGGCAACATCTTCTCTATCTTTTTAGGCACTGATGGCGCTTGTGATTATGTTGAAATATCGAAATCAAGATTGAAATAGGAAGTTGTCATGCGTGAGCTACAAATGATTGGACAACCAGAATCGATACTTGAAGGTGACAGAGAATATGACATGACAGTTTTTTTTATTGGTGACCGATTAATATTTTTTTATTGATGTTAAAGAAGACCCCCACACAGACCTCGATTCAAACCCGTGTCACGTGATGATGACGTCACAAATAAGAATTTTACTGTAGCACACAGTCGTATCATAGCAAATACTATATTTATAGCAGCCAACAGCAGCAGACAACCCTCCGGTTGTGGCAGAGGGAGTATAGCGTTTGCTATAATACGACCGATCGCTACAGTAAAACTCTTATTTGTGATGTCATCATCACGTGACACGGGTTTGAATTGAGGTCCGTCCCCGGGTCTTTTTAACATCAACAAAGAAATACTAATCGCCCAAAGATAAAAAAACTGTCCAGTAAATTTTTCCTACAATGACAATCTATCCAAAGTAACAAGAATTGGATTAGACGATAATTCCCTATTGTGTCACTTGACAAAATTAGGCAGTACCCAATTTTTCACAGATTATTCAAATCAAACTAAAAAAGGCGGGATCATATCGTTTGTGACGTCTTTCTCGGAGGGGAGGGAAGGGGGGGGGGCGATTGCGATGTGACACGGTGTGACAGAGGGGAGGGAGGAGGTTCAAAATCCGTCGAAAATCTGCGGACGTCCATTGCCCATAACCCCTAAGAGATAATAGAAGTTACGCTGTTACCGGTGGTGATTCGAGTGACTGATACTATCTGAAATTTCGCTTGAGCTGCATATATATGGTCGATACTGCCATAACTGTTAAATCCGATGTCCGAGGTCGGCGTTCATGGAAAATGGGTATTTACCCTTGGGGTAGCATTCTTCTTCAGTGTACTCTACCGAAAAATATAGGGTACAATAGTTTTGGGATCCAAAATCCTTCACCCTTTTGCCAAAGCGAGCTTTTTGTACCCAAAATGTCACTATCGTGGCAAACAAACATGCCCGAAAACGAAATGTCTCTATCGTGGCACAAGTGTTTGTCCTATAATTCGAATATAACTCAACGGATGTGTCTGAAAAATTTCCTGCCAGCTCGACATGATTGTAGAAACATATGTTAGGTTCGGGCAAATCGATTGGTCATCTCTGACTCACGTGAAAATTTACTTCGTGCCGAAATGTTCATATTGTGACAAGCTGAGCACAAACTGCGTCTCCGGATTTCCTACCACGGGCAATCGGGCCCTCCGCACACATTTTTTCCATCAAGTGTACCATTGGAAAAACTTTCCAAATACTTTTGTCGAGCTACAGGTCAAAGACGCCATGATACAAAAATCCTCGTTCGGGCATGTCTTTTTAGCCACGATAGTGACATTTCGGGTACTAAAAGCTCGCTTGAGCAAATGGGCGAAGGATTTTGGATCCCAAAACTATTGTACCATTTACTCTCCTATAGAATACACTGAAGAAAAATGCTATCTGTAGGTATATGCCCATTTTCCATGAAAGCCAACCCCGGACATCGGATTTGACAGTTATCGCAGAATCGATCATATGTATTATATATATAAAATTTCCTTGATTGCTTTTCTTGTTTTTCTCTCATTTTCCTGTGAGCCTTGAGTCTTATTTCATAATATATTGTTATAGCGTTTTTGCACTGTTCAGCGCTAATTTATATCAAATTGTGGATTTATTTAGTCTGTATGATTTCAAATAAATAAGTAAAGTGAATAAATGCTTTCATTTCAGAATTTATCATTGAAAGCTCTTTCACCTGTTTGGACTATCTTATGAGTGAAGACTAGCAACAACTTTCGAAAAATGTAAGCATTCGAATATTTGGAGGTTTCTGAATGAAAAAAGTCAAACTTTGCAGTCGATTGCCGTAGAAAATCTTGTTAGAATTAATTTTCTCATTCCCTTGGAGATTGTTGTCTCCAAAATTATGAAAATTATGGGATAATTCAGAAGAGATTTCAGTAAAAATGACCGCTCAAGGTTTATCCCGATGTCTTATTTTATCCCAACAATAAATGCACCACTATTCTTACTCATTTCATAACGGGGAATCATTTTGGCTCAATCCATATACCAAACACTCCTCTCTATAAAATTTCCACTGGAACGAGCTTTGTAGAATCGGTGAAATTGCTATCTATCTCAAAAAGACTGGAGGAGGGCGAAGGTTGAAACGTCGCGCGACTATAACGCCTGTCAACGCTCGCCCTCTTCCATTAATCTCGAGATAGCGAATTTTTAGATGCAACACCGCTCGTTCTAATGGAAATTCACTAGAAAGGAGCGCTTAATATCTGGATTCAGCTAGAATGATTTTCTGTCGCGGAATGAGTGAGAGTATGAATGAATTTCCTAGGTCGGTAGCACAGAACCTTCCGAAAATCGCGAGTGACTCGAGCGCGAATTTTCGGGCCTGACATTGTCAGTTTTGCACTCGTGCGGGATGCGGATGGAGCGCGCAGGCCACTGGAAATGAGGGAAGGTGCGCTGAGCAGGGGAATCATGCCGTTGAGAGCCGTGGCTCCGCCTCATATTCTCGTGTGGAAGCAGAGCAGCTCCTCGATGGCATGGCGGTGCGTGGCCTGCTGCGATGCGTTATATAAGTACAACGTGTACGCCTCAGTCCTGTTTCCCGGCCACCTACCTCTTTTTTTCCTCTTGTTGCGCGATTAATCCTATTCACGAGCCGCGAAGGCTCGAGTTTCAGCCGGTGGGGGTAGGTGCGTGCAAGTAGCAATGCAGCGTGGCGGTGGCGATGAGCTCGCGCTCAGGGGGATACGCGGCATCGAGAAAAATGTGTGCGCGCGTGTGTGTGAGAGAGAGAGAGAGAGAGAGAGAGAGAGAGAGAGAGAGAACGAAAGGCGTCGCGCGATATGTGCAGCATGCATGCGTGCAGTAAGCGCATACTAATCCGCCCTCGCAAGCATTCAGCCAGTTTCTTGGAAAAGCGCGTCGATTAGTGACGTAATCAAAGAGGGACGAGCAGATAAGGGCAGCGGGTTCTTTTCTCATAGTTTGCCCCGCGCTCTCTGTTGTCTTGTAGGGCTTGCGATATTGGATTTTCCGAGAGCTCTTCCGGATCCAATTCGAGTCGTTGAATTATTATAATCTGTTCGAACTTTATTTCAACCACTCGTAATCCTCCGACACCGAGAGATACGAGAGAAAATTGGCTGGAGTGATTTGACAACTGATATACCGTAAACGCCCAAGTAATAGACGCACCCCACTTTTTCGGAGGAAAAATCGGAAAATAATAAGACTCTGTAGATGAGAGGCACTCATAGATAAGACGCACCGCTGTTTACTGACTCGGAGAGTGTCATGCATCCGGGTGATGGATTTTGATGAAACATTACTCGTATCCCCTACTATATGAATATAGAGTTATAGAAGCTATTGGCCACTTGCAGGGAGTCTAGAGTTATGTGAAAATCCCCAAATTGAGTAGTTTCATGGTAATTTTTTCCAATAATCGTCTATGGCAAGTTCCATGACTAGCTGACTAAGCTCTGGGCAAGTACCGTTCCACTGCCTTTCTGGGCTGAAAACACATGGAACACTATCAAAGAAAATTCACAAGACCTAGAATTTACGAACAGACTTGTTAGTGAGCATGAGAAATGTGTGAAAATTGTGAAGTTCCTGATCAAGCTAACGGAATTGCATTTCTCTATATCTAGCTTGTCAGGAACGTCATTATTCGACTTGATTCAATCTTCAGCTCGACAGTGACATGAAATATAGCAATTAGTGAACACTAAAACTCAAGGAAAAGGGGAGGTCATACAGAGAGTCTCATAAGTACGGACAAATGAAAAATCCCTGTCAGATTCGGCGATAATCACACGTAAACGAATTGACCTGATTGAATCAACTTTATGAGATTCTTCACAACTTTGAGAATGAAATGGCATCTCTAACAGATATCTACAAACACAAAAAATGCTATATAAGCCGAAAGGACATATACTTAGACTTACTCAAAACAATGTTGCTGTGATGATAATGCTGTGTTCGAAAATGGAAAGGCTCTTTTCTGATACGCTCCACAGCACTGTCTTAAATTCACCTCTACTTTTTCATAACAAATCACCTGCAAATATCAACAGAGAATCACTTTCATTGATGAGAAGAATCCTTCACTTGACCGCGGATATGGGGTTATTTAATATCCGAAGCAGTGCAGCTCTGAAGAGGGCTATACTTTTTCTCTTGGACTCTCAACTTCACAAAGAACCCCACATCCAATTAAATTGCACTTCTCGATGGAAAAGTCAATAAATGATGCCATATTTTATCATTCTTCCTGTCCGGAAAGCGAGCCACGGGTGTCAAACACGTTAAACACGGCCAGCTGAATGAATTAGGAGATGATCAATAAGGAAGAACCCGATTAAATTCATTCTGCTCCATACTGTTGCTACTGCAAGTGCGGACGTGTTTGATGGTTTGATACCTGTAGCTCGCTTCCCGGACAGGCAGAAAGATGAAATACGGCATCATCAATCCATGAAGAAGTGTAATTTGGATGTGGGATTTTTTGTGATGTTGAGAGTCTAAGAGGAAAAACATAGCACTCTTCAGAGATGCACTGCTTTAGATAAGTGAATAACCCCATATCCGCGTTCAAGTGAAGGACTCTCCTTATCAATGAAAGTGATTCTCTGTTGATATTTGCAGGTGAATTGTTCTGAAATAGCGGAGGTGAATTTAAGACAGTGCTGTGACGCGTATTAGGATGTTAGCAGAAAATCAGAAAAGAGCCTTCCAACTTTGGAACACAGTATTATCATCACAGGAACATTGTTTTGACTGAGTCCAAGTAAATGTCTTTTTGGCTTATCTGCAATTTTTTGTGTTTGTAGGTATCATTTCATCCTCAAATGTTATTTCATCCTCAAAATTGTGGAGAATCTCATAAAGTTGATTCAATCGGGTCAATTCGTTCAGATGTCATTATCGTCGAATCTAACAGAAATTTTTGATTTGTCCTTACTTGTGGGATTCTCTGTATGACCTCCCCTTTTCCTTGAGTTTTAGTGTGGACTAATTGCTATACTTCATGTCACTGTCGAGCTGAACATTGAATCAAGACCAATAATCACGTTCCTGACAAGCTAGCTACAGAGAAATGCAAATCTGTTAGCTTGATCAGAAACGTCACAATATTCACACATTTTCCATGTTCTCTGCGTAGCCTGTTCGTGAGTTCTAGGCTTTGTGACTTCTCTTTGATGATTTTCTATGTGTTTTTTTCTCAGAAAGGCAGTGGAACGGTATTTGCACAGAGCTTAGCCAGCTAGTCATGGAACTTGCAATAGATGAGTATTGGAAAAAAATGCCTACAAAGCTGCTCAATCTGGGGATCTTCAAGTAGCTCAAGTTTCCCTGCAAGTGGCTACTTAAGTCTACATCCCTGGAAGTTATCTACTTTCATATAACAGAATTTTTTACTCCGCGAGTCGAAATACTTATTTGAGCTATTTCTGAGAGATACTCTCCCCACAGACGATAAGATATTCCGATATCGATTCCACAATATGTAGAACCTTGAAATCGGTCCTTTTAGTGTTTCATTTTGTTCTGACCCTATAATTCGACACAAATCTGAACTCATTGGGATGTAAATTAAACATCTCGCGAAAAGTTCACTTGACGTAGAGGGGTTGAGTAGGAAGGGAGGAATCAAGAACCCATTACAAAGTGCAGCTGTGGTTCATGAGAGATGAGAGAAAGTCAAAGAAGTGAGAATCGCGGCATGTGAATATTGAACAGCTTTTACAATTGTATCAAGTAACTAGTGCATCCAAATTCAACTCCAGTCTATGACTAAGACGATTTAACAAAATTCACATTGATTGCATGATCCGATGATTCCATGAAATGGAACACTAAAAGTCATGGACGTTTTATATGAAACTCAACGATGAAATCTTTAGACGGCTGCAAGTATGCGAGACCGTGATAATAATATTGTCTCAAAAACTGCTAGGCAAAATCTTTTGGTACTCATTGAAAGATCATCCCGAAGTCGTGCTCAAAAAGATCCTACTAACAATTCTGAAGACCGGGAACTTTCGCTTTGGGTTGAATCAGAACCCCCCCCCCCCCTCCCCCTTCAGGAGCTTGTTTGCCAAAATCGCTGTCAACACTTACGCCTCCCTTGACTGAACTTTCTGCAAATATCTCAAGGTGATCAAATCCATGAGTATAACAGTAATTGATGGAGTATATAACTTACTAAATGGGTGGACTGTCAAGATACGATGATTTATGACTCACCTGAAACAAACAAGAAGTACAAAGAATTACAATTAGTCTACTCACTAAAGAAGCTTAGAATGGATTTGAGCAATCGATATGATCTCACGCGTGAATTAGATATTTTGGGCAGGGAAAACCTATAATAATCTTTAATTAGAATTAATTTTGAAATCGATCGATATAGTATTGATATGCAATGATTTATAATAATCTTTCGCCTATGAACTGTCCGAATTCACTCGTCCGCGTAAAATATACAATATGAGACAGAAATGTTCCTAAAATAAAACTCAACTTTCGTTCAAGAGCTCAGCTCGATTTTCACGATCAAGACGAGTATTTTGATAGCTAGAATTGATGGCTTTTGATAACGAGGGCGATCTGTACATACTTGAATACAAAATAAGCGTTAATAAGAGAAAGTAAAATAATTCAAATGAATTTTTAGAAATATCCTTAGTAAATCAGGAAATGTCGACCAGGATTATGAATATGAATTCCTGAGTTGCATTCTTTTCCACATCTACTCCTACTACGAGTATGTGATGCCGTTTTGTCTGACAGGAAGTTTTTTGATGGGCGCGTGAGTATGACTCGTTCATAAGCTACGTTTTTGCGTGGTGGTGAATACTTAGGAGCACTCGCATCTGCATTTTCACAGCGTTTTATTTCAAGCCACATCAGTGATGAAAATTACTCTGAACACCTCTCAAGCAGTCTTCGGCTATTCGGCGTAATGTAAGCTCACGGCAATTGTCATTATCGAATTAATCTCAAAATGTTAAAAACCTGACTGAACTCATCTTCAAGAAAAACTTCCCAGCTTCAATTTGCGATGTCACACATGTCTCAACAACCAACGAGCCAAAAGTTATCGCACCAAAATAGGTCGGAACCCGTTTCTTTATTGTGGCTCCCAGGTACAATGAAACCTTACACTGGGTCGATAAATGTTGGAGGTAGTGACTCTCCGGATCCGTCAAAATTTTTTCCAAAGCCGTTCAGTATAGGGGCTTGCAGATGAAACATGTTTGATGTTATATTCGAACGCCTCCAAACAGAAACGGAATAAACGCCATTCCAACTTTTGTAAATCGAGTTGGTTTATTACGGAATAATGAGTTCAGTAATAATATATTCGAAAAAAACTTCCGGCATTTCATGAAAGGACTAACCAACTAAGCATTATCGAAAAAACTTCCCCGAATGGCCATCTCTAGACTGAATGATCCATAACTAACCGATACGATTCTCTAAAAGTCCAAATGGCGTTTATTCCATTTTGGTTTGGAGCCATCCACATTAAGGAACTCCGAAAAGTTTTACCTGTCACCTGACTTTCCGGATAGGTAAAATTTTTCTTACAAATCCGTTCAGTATAACTGGCTTGCAGGTAAAACCTTTTCAATATCATATACGAGTTGATCAGTTCCAAAATAGATTAACCAGGAGAGGCCACACCCTCCGAATCACTGATTTGGCTGAAACTTTGGGAATCATCTCCTTTCGGCCCCGAAAGATGATATCTAAAACCACAGAGTCTATAACGCTTCAGCGTTAGACTATGCGACTTTAGATATCATCTTTTGGTGCCAAAAGAAGACGATCCCCGGAGTTTCGGCCAAATCCGTGATCCGGAGGGTGTGGCCCCTTCTTGTAAGTCCAAGTTTGGTAGGTGGTTTTTTTCGCTCCTAGAATTTATCCCGCATCTTCTGATCAGACAGTACACCATCCACCAAAATTTTTCTCATATCTTTTTAATGTTTTTCATATGATGAAATATTTGGACAAATTTTCGGGGCATTACTCAAGAGCTGTAGATAAAAGTCTTCACTGATCGCAAATATGGACGTATTGTTAGTCCACTTTGGAACTGAACAGCTCATATATGGGTCAGGATCATGTATTTTGGACAAGGTTTTTGCAGCCCCCTCCTTCATACGAAAGTAGGTACCAAAAATAGAAGCTTCCCAGTATACAGTTTCATGGGTTGATCCTTGGGATACTTGGGTGTAAATTTTTTCTTATCATCAGATTTTAGGCACTCAAGCGGATAATTCTACCCAAAGAAAATTTCGCTGTTGAAAAGTTCAGAGGCAGACTCGTTCAGTTTTAGAAAAGCAAAGATTCACATGTACAATCCAGATGCGGATAATTTGATAATTACACATACGGCTGTTGACTCGAATGAGATGTCTGGTGCCTCCCACACGGTTGATCTCCATTCATCGTCTGTTGTCACGCCCATTTTTATTGGACTCCGCCTCTGATAATTTCCGCCTATTCGACGTTCATAGGAAGCAAAGATGAGAGCTACTCCAAGGCAAAAGAGGTATTGGATATTCGACATATGACTCGAATAAGTACAAAGTAAGCTGTCAAGTCTTCAATAAAAAAAAAAATAAATAAATAAAAAAAAAGCTGTCAAGTCAGTTCGCTTATCACCATTAAAATATGCTTCCAAAATAGATTAGCAGAATGCTTTCTCAAAGCAATATTATTTGGCATAATTTTTCTTCTTCACTATTCTCTAACTCGTGAAATGCCCTATTGATCAAACCGTGATTGATATGCAGATAGACTCATTGCGCAAACTACGATCCACCATATGGCCTAAACAACCCGTTTTTCCAGTCACCACAGTAAAAAAAGTAAGTATACTTAAAATAACTCTTCAGCTACCCAAACTAATTTTTCGCCGTCTATATTGGTGCATGATTGCACCCATTTTCAGGGGAATCGAGATATGGTCGATTCTGCCATAACTGTCAGATCGGGTGTACGGGACTGGGATTCGTGGAAAATGCGCCCATGCGCTTAGGGGGGATTTTTCTACTGTGAACTCTGTAGTTTTAAGACTCATTATTTATCATCCCTTTGACTAGGTGGTCTTCATACATCCAAAATATCACTATCGTGGCATGTCCGAAACGATGATATCACACTTTATTTTTTAATATTTTTTTTATGCCCCGAATCGAGTCTTGGACATGTCAGGCATCAAACTTGAGACGTATAAAAGTGATTTTACGAGTAAAGGACAGTTCTTAACTAATTTTGGGACTACTGTATCACAGCGGACATTATGTCCAAAGTTTTTCATTAGATCCTCGATTCTGACTTTCAATGATGCGTGTATTCGTCTCAACTGCCCTTAATCACTATAAGTAGTTGGCTACTTATCTCTTAGAAGATATTGTTGGAAACAGATGAACAGTCGAATATCTAGCCAAACTAGAGCCCCAGATTTGCAATCCGCCCCAAGATGTTCAAAAGAATGCCGATTTTTCCCCATGGTACATAAGAAAGTCCGTATCGTGGCTCGGTGTCCCAAGAGCTACACTTAACGGAAAAAACTGGAAAAAATTTTTTCAGGTGTATTTCATTAGTGAGTAATACTCGATGTTCGGAAAAATCGGTTGGTGCACCATCATGATGATTGGCGCTCGTGAGATGTAGAAAACCTCAGATGTCCGTGTCGTGGCACGACCATTTCGTGGTAAAAAAACGCTCTAAAATGAGCCATAACTTTGAACAGAGTCGAAACAAATTTATGTTCGTCTGGCGTTCGTTTTTGGGTATTAGATGGGTAAGGAAACCACTCCCAGAATCCAGATTGGAGCCATATATCCATTCGTCATTTTTTCGGTGCCTGCCATTTTTGAAGGCGAAATTTGAAAGTTATGGCAGAATCGACCAGATACTATCTTAATTTTAGGTACATACATTTATATCTTTGACGGAAGCTAGACGACGAGCGCAAAGAACTATGCGCCCGCGCTATCGCATCCGTATGCCTCACTTATCATGCATAAGTTTGGCATGATTCAGTATTTGGTGTCCCTTCTCTTGTCCAGGGTTCCCCTCACGGCTTGTCGGCTACCGCATGCTTTTGCGCAGTGCACCATCATAAAGATCTGGGAAGATCGTGTCGCTCGCGAGCCCAACCCAAACTCTCGATGCACTGGGAGCTCGCGGATTCCCGCGTACACATAATTTCGGTTCGCCGGCGATCAGCGAGCCCAGAGCTTACTGTAGACGGAGTCTTATATATTCAACGATTTGCTACGTCGTATTTGGCCGATGCGTCGCCTTTGCGAGGTGCATCGCGCTAATGCTATCCGACCTGAGAGCGATTGTACAAAAAAGCAATGGCATTGCCGTCGCACTGTTCTCATCTTTGAATTTGACAGAAATCGCGTTGTATACACGATTCACATTACGTGATACTTTTATACTCTCAATTTTCTTCCGAGTCTTCACGTTACATTTTCTCAAGATTTGAAATGTGAATGTATTAAAAATCAGGCGAGAAATTCAGCTGTAAATTAAAATACCTCATTCCGAGATATCTCGTAACGTCTCATGGGAGAAAATTGAACCCGAGAATCGACATGATTTCTCAGTCTCAACGATCTTATTCGATTTTCAGGAAGCAAATCCTTGGCAAAATTCATAATCCTTCATTTAAAACATAACTGAATCAGATTATGTATCGCTGAAAGAAATCTATCAACATTCTTCCAGTAGTCGTAACATTTGAAATATGAAAAGAAAACCGACAATTGAACGATTACTGAAAACGAATACACGCGATTTCCACCGAACTATTAATTCATTTAGCGTGGATTATATTTCGAGATAAGTTTTATGACGATACCAATGAACAATGGGCAAACTTTGATATCCACCGCACGAGTATGACTTTACGTAAGAGCGAGAAAGACAGGGCAGATTGGAGAAGTTTGTGTTATGTCCAATTCGCGAGGAGAAATGTCCGCTTGTTTGAGAGGCTCTTTGCCAAACGCGATAGAGTCAGGATCAAATCATCTCTTGCTCACAACGAGTTGAGAATTCGCAACTCCATCAAGAGTACTCAGGCCCTTACAGCGTGTAATCGAAGTTTATCTACTTGTTCTGGGCTTATAACGGCCATCGTATCAAAAGTTATCACGAGTAAATTCTAATTACTCACAGTCCCGGTTCTGAAGATCAATTCAAGTTAGAGCTGGTTATGAATGTACTAATTTATTATCCAAACTTGATGAAGCTATTGGTTCTGATGATAGACGAATGGCCTATTATGTATATGGTTTGAGGTGGTCCTGAATCTAGTTTAGATGTTGAGCTCTAATATAAAAGAAGTTTCCTCAAGTACATGTCACGTGCCACATTCAAAACTGTGAGTGTCATTTTTTTTACTTTGTAATTATCAGTCTTTGGAAGACTCATCTTCGTTGACTCTTCCAAATCGCTTGCAAATTCATCTGACGTATGGATCTTGTTGAGTTCTAGGCATCCAATGATCCTACAGTGTGTGCCCTCGTTCTCTACTCTACTCATAGTGAGGTTGACTCATGCAGAGTTCAATCTTGGTTCTCCGGTCCTGTTCAAGTTGCGAATTGAGTTTAACGTGAAATATAGTCCACGGTGATAAAAGAAGGAGTATTAAATTTTTTTCCATATTTGAGCTTGCTTATAATAATAAGGGGGAATAAATGAATATATTTTTGACACAGGAAACTATATGTCACCCAGTGGCAATGTATCCGAATCTCTCGGGCTTTTTAAAGGTCAATACTCCAGAATTTTACTTTGAAATGTCACTCAGATTCAATGATTAGCCACAGTACCAAATAAAAAACTGAGGAATGAATATTCTTGACTGCTTTCGGATTCCTTGCGACCTCACCGTGGCTATGAGATCAGCAGGGTCTAGTTTGTTATTGTATCTTCCGTTCAAATATATCTGCCAGCGAAGTAATTTTATGGTCAATAATTTATGTGATGGGTAGACTGAATGATCAAATGTGATTTTTATTCATTAGATTGTCTACCATCGTGAATGATCGCTGAAGTGCATATACTTATTCGCAGGAGCGAGGAAACTTACAATTAGAGAGCTTAGAGCTTAAGGCTTTTAGGAGCTTGACCTGAAACAAAGAATTCCATGGCGAATCTTTATTTTCGACCCATCCATAATACATGAATGACGAAGACGACTGATACTTATCCCAGATCGTTGATGCGGGCATTTGTGTACCAAGTGTGTGCGGGTGGTTGGTGCAAAAATTCTGGAGACGCGAGAGAGCATTAACAATCAGAATTCTTTCTACGGGGTGCAAGGATCTTAGCTCATCTAGTTGTGTAATGAGAGAAAATATTCATGGAATATCTGTGTGTTCATCAAGAGCCCCGAACGCATATGGGCGATAATAGTTTAAAGTCTACCAATTAGCGTCGCATGACTCCCAAATTCGAACTAACAAAATTCTCGTTTGGGGAATAAATATTACAGATTTGATGCTCTCATTCATGAGATGCATGCAGAAAAGTTGTCGGTATGGGAACCCTTCTCGTACTACGGAATCCATTCTCAGGACACAAAACACTATATGACCTCTGCAAGCTTCTCTTTCACTCATTTTCTCCCTCTCGCGTTCTCCCAGTCTTGTTATTCACAAAATTGATTTAATCTTACTCACCTTTTTCAGATCTCATATCATTGTAAGATATGACCTGGCTCGCTCACGTTTCCTTCATCTCTCATTCTTGCAAGTGTGCAACTTCGCTGTTACCCGCACATGTACGCGAATGTGCCTCCGTCCGGGCTCCGTACTCTTTTTTATTATTTGCTTTCATTTTTCTCTTCTCTCTCTCTCTCTCTTTCTCTCACACACGCCCACACACACACACACACACACACACACACACACACACACACACACACACACACACACACACACACACACCGCTCGTGCTCATCCCGCAGGAGCAATCTCACGGCCGTCTTTGATGCCTCGAGTTCAAGCGTCAGCCGAGAAGCTGGAGGGCGTGAAATACGCGTGAATTTCATACGAGGACTTCTCTCTCTCTCTCTCTCTCTCTCTCTCTCTCTCTCTCCCTCTCTCCCTCTCTCCCTCTCTCCCTCTCTCTCCCTCCGGGACAGGGCGCAGATTTGACAGAAGCGTCGGCAAGGACTCCTTGACTGGTAGGGCCCCTACTCTTTAGCTTGTACGTCAATGATTTGCCTAGACTGCTGGACGGAAAGTCGGTAATTCATCTATTTTACGCGTATGACCTCCAAATTATCTTCAAGTTGAGAAGAAGAAGATCGGGAAGGGAATCGCTCGATTTGGAGAGATAGGACGACTTGCTGCTGAATGGTCCGAGGGCTCTGGCCTGGGTCTCAACGCTGGCACAACCAAAGCCATCTTCTTCACTTCTGAGAGGAATATCAAGAACCTGAAGAGTATGGGCTGGCCGGATATTTGTCCCATTCAGTGATTCAGTCCTGAGTCTTGGTGTGACTCTAGGTAGTGAATGATCCTCGAAACCGCAAATAGATCAATTGAATCACTAGGACTCACCGAATTCGACTCATCGAAGCGTTAGTCTAACCCCACCTGGACTATTGCGCGGTCGTGTACCTTGACGCCACAGACGAACTAAGGACGCGGGTACAGAGACTAAGCAATTCATTTGTGAGATACATTTTTGGTGTTAGGAGAGACGAGCACATCGCTCCGTTCAGGGAGCACTTGGATTGGTTGCGTACTGGTTCGCGGAGAATGTACTTTTCAGCCATTATCATGTATAAAATAGTGCACTCGAAAGAGCCTGGTCATTTAGCTGCAATGTTCACCAGGCACTACTCCGAGCGCCCTCAGCGGCGTGATCTAGAAGAGCAGTGGCTCAAGGCCCCTCCAATGAGACCTGAATACTTACAAAGGATCTGGACAGGTTCAGTGTGCTCATCTGTGGGACTTTCTCCCTCTAGGAATTTGGCAGCATGACAAGATATTGTTTTTGACATTCTGTGCGTGAAAGTTGACTTTGCGCACAGTTTGGCAACTTTCACTCGCGGGTTGTCAAAAAATATAGTTCGATACAAGGGCGTAAGACGTATTTTTCACATCCTCGTGATGATTCCGATACTCGTCTGCGGCTCGGGCTTAGAACCCGTCACTCGGATGCGAAAAAAAGTATTTATGCCCTTGTATCGAAACGTACTATTTCGCATCCGAGCGATGGGTTTCCGGCCCGAGCCGCAGGCGAGGTTCGCAATCATCACGAGGATGCGAAAAATAGGTTTCACGCCCTTGTATCGAACTATATTTTTTGACAATTAGTGGATGAAAATTGCCAAACTGTACGCAAAGTCAACTTTCACGCACAGAATATCAAAAAATAGAATTCGATACTTGCGTGCATTGGTTTCCGCTTCTTCGTGGTGATTTAGCTCCTCGCCTTCGACTCGGGCTTAAGACAATCACTCCGCCGCGAATGACTGCACTCGTATCGGAAAATACGATTCCAAAGAAGGCGTGGCCATTTTCATCATCTCTCAGCACATTTACGGTGAAATACATACTCAAGAACATTATCCCTTGATATTGAAAGAATTCTTGACGAAAAAATTGATTTTTTTCCGAGAAAATCGACCGATTTCTGAGATTAGCCCGTAAGCATTGCGGCATATTAAGCAAATATATATTTTACGATCTTGCTTGATTCAATTGGGAAAAATTGATTTCCTTGCATGAGCGCCCACCACGCCATGCTATAGGCGCCACCCTAACTAATAATAAGTACGGTGCTGCCTATGACATTACTTCCTCGGGGATATTCCATCCGCTGTTCACGCTAAGATGTTGTTTTCCCTTTTCGCCTTGCGTTTTCCTCACCTCAACATACCCTGAGCGCAGTAACAGTGGCACATGGGGGTATTCAGATGCAAACATAGGTACATGCGTCAACTGTATGTGCGTTCTCACTTCCATAGCTTTTTTCTTCTCCCCCCCCCCTCTCTCTCTCTCTCTCTCTCTCTCTCTCTTTCTCTCTCGCTCTCTCTCCTTCCCGTACGGACTCTGATATTGTTGGTGTATGTCACCCGCGTACGACTCAATTATTTTCACCCTTGGCTGGTGGTGCGACTGCCGCTTTTGCTGCATAGTGCTGCCGCCCGCGCCACTGCAGCCACTTGTACGAGACGCTCGCACGTCCTCCCTAATGAGTCGGCCTGCATTCGAGGATCAGTAGCGCCAGCAGCGCAGTAGCATGCACGCAGGCGTTTCCCCTTTGCTCTGATGGTGGAGAGAATCACACACCTTGCTGAAGCTTGCTCCGCACGATGCCTGCGATGCCAGTGTTGTTTCAGCGCACAAGGAATAAGCTTCAGCGTCAGCCTAAACTTTGTGGGTCAAAGATGCAAGCTACCACCCTATCCTTCGTCGCGTAGAAAAATACTTAGATGGAGAGGGTTCGTCTCGGTGGTCGACCGTTTGTCATGAGACGTTGATGCTATTTTTAGTGATATTGGAATCGTTGATACTGGCCTATTTGGATGATTAGAATTGCATGTACGGGATTGGAACGGCCTTATTGAGTGGCCCTCAGTCTCAAAAATCCGCCGATGGAACTTCAGACCAACTTTGTTCGGCTACTGGGGCCCCTCTGGGTTTACTTTGGTCAACTCGTATTTTAGCTATAACTTTGTGTTTGTACATTTTGGAACAACCTATAACAAGAACTCATCCACCCAAATGAAAAAAATTTTTCATAGACCGCTACAAAGGACCTGATCACAGTTTTTTGTCATGGTCGTTATCACGATATTGGACTTTCGTGATCACAATTCATTAAAAGCTCTCGACGTGAAAGTTTGTCATGAAGCTTATTACGACGCTTCACAACTTTCCGTCGTCATTTTGATTTAAGTTCTTGAATTTTGAAGGTGCATCCGATGACAAGCCCGTTACTCCATCAGAATCTAAAAAACTCGGATCAAAATCACAACGTACAGTCGTGACAAGCTTCATGACAAACTTTCAGGTCGAGAGCTTTTCATGAATTGTGATCACGAAAGTCCAATATCGTGATAACGACCAGGACAAAAATTGTGATCGCGTTCTCTGTAATAGTCCATGACAAAATTATTTTCAATAAGGCAGGAGCTCCTCACCTTACCTCCGCAATGAAACCCTACACAATCGATTCAAACTGAGAGCTAGGACGACTGGACCGAAATAGTTTTAGGGTAGCCAAAACAGCCCCGATTGACTCTCTCCATGCGGATCATTGGAATGGTCATTAAATCATTTAGTACAAACTTGTTCCAATGATTGGATCAGTAGTACTGTTTTGCGCCATCTCAGCAATTTGATAATTTTTTGTCTGCTAATTCAAGACTGCGCAACCGTGAAATCATGGTTTTGAATCGAAAAATTATCATTCTTTGCTATTTGTGCATTTTAGGCATAATTCTAAATTTCACCCCCAATATCCTAATTCAGTACTATTTCAGTGATGAATCATTGGCATTTCCACTGGTTCATCAGTAAAACTTGATTGGCGCTAAGTAACTAATAATCATTGCATACGGTCGATTCTGCTGTAACTGCAGGATTTTTGAACGAGCAGTGATACACCACCTACTGATTTACGACCATAACCTCAATGGCATTTCGTGACTTTCGATGTGGTTTGTAGTCAAGGAATAGGTTCAAATTGTCGCTAACTTTGCATCTCTCGTAGATTTATCAAGGCAAAGCGTAATGCGTTTCGAATTCACGTCAATGATGTCGCCAAAATACCTAATTAGGGTTGCAAGCACTCGAAGCTTTACTGATTTATCGGCTAACGCCTCGTGACCCTATGCTTCTATTGTAGATATAGTAATAGTTATGAAATCATCAGAGATTACACTATCGGTCAATAGTTCGAAATCACCCAAAACAGTTTTTTATTCATCTTCACAGCTAGATAACTCGGAGCCAGTTTGTCGTAGAGGATATGTGGAGGATATAAGGTGTAGTATATGAAGAATCTAGAGTATCTCTGTCAAATGGGCACTCTGTTCAGAGTTATAAGATGTTCAAATATCTGATTTTTCATGTTATTTGAGTATTCTTTTGCTTATTGATACTTGAATGCGCTTGTCATCCCACCCAACTCAACGGACTGACTTGAAATACTTAGTGGCAACTTTTCACACTGAGAATACACATGTTCTAGATAATGCAGACCGACAGGAAATTATACCACACTGCCAAGTCTACGTGTGATCTCCAAGATGGAGGATTTCAGTTGAAACTGGTTTTTGACAATTCACTAATGCTCACTTCTGATGCTTGTACACTTGATGCACCATCACCAAACTCCATGGATTCATCTCTGAAAGACCGAATGGTCGTTTGCAGATGGTGTGAGGATGTAAATTGAGTCAAAGAATCACTGCCCAAGCGCAGAAATATACACACCACTTGTTACTGGCTTACAACAATCGCAGCCTGCTGCTATCCACGCTGCATGCATTCTATGACAATTTTCTTCCATTGCACTTCTTCTTGGTTTGCTCTACCACACGCTGACAAATTCCATCATAGATCAGCTAATACACCTTTAACTTGAAGAACATGAAACACAATGGAATGATTACTCTGAAATAATACTATGTAGAGAGCAAACCAGGCGGCCACTATCTTGACAGCTTTTGTCGTTACCATTCAAAAGGTCTTGTCCACCTCAACCGTTCAATTTTTCTATTAACCAGTCATAATATTCTTTGCCTTGGAATATTCTTTGCCTTCTTGCCCTGGAACCTCCTCAGTTGAGCAATCACGAGGAACAGGAGTGGAAGTCTATTGTTATAGACATTTCTTCTAACACATTTCTTGACTCAAAAATTCAACTAGGTGACGATTCTTTCAATAGTTTAAGTGATTCCACTGATATTTCCACCGCTATCAAGAGATCTGATATCCTTTAGCATATTTTCATGATAGCTGAGATTCTTCACGCCAAAAACTGACAAAGGAACGAAAGTATCACTTGTTCGATTCGTTCGGTGATGAAACTACTTAGAAACTAAATATCCATTAAAGGTGGAAAGTGTAACAAATATTTCCGAAGAGTGAAAAGAAGTCGAAAATCATCCATTGAAGCGGCGATGAGAAATTTGGGGAAGTGAGCAGAAAAAATGTCGAGTGGAATTGATTTAGTCGAGGAGTGCGTTGGAGAGCGGGGACTTACCTCTCCCTCCTCACTCAACTGCATTCACATGAGTAACATCGGATTCCTCGTTTCCTCGTTGGCAAAGCATACGCTCACTCGGCCAACAAGACTCGCGGAGCCATTTCCAACTTGAAGGGTTGGAAACGGCTTGCACGGCGCGAGCACTTCGCACACAGTTGGCTCGCTTGGATCTCGGGTATAACGAGCTCGTTCTCCGCGGCATCGACGGAGGAAGAGCAAAGAAGGGAAAGAGCCATTAGTCTTCGTTGGCACGAGATGCGCCTCTTCTTGAATCGCCGCCATGGCCGAAAGCCGATGGATTTTTCGGACTTGACGAGAGGAGACGCATACAATGCTGAACAGTAGCGCGCGCGCGCGCGCGCGAGAGCGAGCGAGAGAGGCACGAGGGAGGCACGGGCGGCACGGGGCAGGGGCGATCCAAACGGGTCCGAGCGCACCGTTAATTCATGCTCCCTAAGTATGTACCGTGTGCACTGACCTGCTGACAGCAAGCTTACATTCTTGCTTAACGAGAAAAAAGCGCTCCTGGCACCGGGAATCGAGTATCGATCATCTCTCCTGCGAACGCGACTCTCGATTTTCGATCGCAAATTCTTTCCCAACATTCGATTGCCCTGTTCTTCGCATTATCTGCTTCCAAGTTCCTTGAGAATGAACCAAAGAAAACTCAACTTCTCCTTTCTAAAAATTCGACGATGTGAGGAACGTTAACCAATACAAGGGAAATATTCACTGCCAGATAAATTATCCAAGTCAAAGGCCCACCGGAAACCATTGGAATCAGGAATAAAAGATTTTGGGTTAACTATGAATTTTTTTGAAAAAAAATCGAGCGCATTAGATTTTGACGACAAAGCATCTTGGTCCCAATTTTATTGAAGGATTCTTATTGAGTGTTCCCGTGGTTTTGGAAAAAAACTTGCATTGGTCGAAATGGTGTAGATCTCGAATAGCAACTATCAAGAAACTAATTTTAGTAGAACCTTTCATATCTTTTAAGGATGTTGTCAAATAAATATTATTATATTATATTATATCCGAGGCTTGGTTCATTCAAGACTCGCAATATGAATGATGCATGCGTTTTGATGGGAAACGACGCACAGATTTCCTCATAGAATAGTTCATTCGGATCTTATGAAAGCGTTAGTGGAGAAAGCAAATGACCAATAATCTCATGGGATAGATTGAGAGAATATATCTTGGGTAATAAGATGGCGGCACTAGTGGCCGCCCCTCCCTCAATGGTCACCCCCTTGGCAATGAAAGTCGCGTAAACGTCCGCAAGTCTGTTCACAGCCGTCTCAGCCGTCTTAGTCACAGCAATACATACACGAATATTGTGATTTTCGGTGTTTTTCAACCGAAAAAATATATAGCGCCTCCCTCAAACTTTTAGAGCCAAGAAAACCAATTGCATTATATCCGTCATAAGATTGTGCCCCTACAAAAAAATTTTCAGCGAAAAAAAAGATGTTTTTGAGAAAACGATTTTTTTGTGTTTCACGTAAAAATTCAATTTCCCGCTAATACCCGACCTATTCCTGCCCCATACCTGTTTTGTTTCATGTCTATTAGTACATCTGATCATATGTAGAAAGATTTTTGAAGATATTCGAAGATCAGGATGATTCATCCATTTTTTTCCAATTTCAACAGTCCAATTTCGACGAAAATCGCGGTGAGGCTTCAAAACTCAAAAATTGAATATCTTTGAAACGGATCGGTTTCGGGAGAAACAAAAAAATACGTGTCTCATCATTTTGTTTCTGAAATAATATATCTCAGAGCGGGGCCGATTGAATTTTCAAAATTTTTTCGCTGCCTGATTTTAACTGGATCCAGCCTCCTATCTCGATATACCGGCTCGAGAAAATAAACCTGTATTCTTGAACACCTACAGCAAGTATTTGTCTAGTTCTGAAGGTCGTACATGCATACCCAAAGCGGGGGATGATTAACAAACGAAAATAATCCCCTAGCGAGGCGACCACTAGTGCCACCACCGTAATAACAGATAGAGGGTCAATCTTGAGGATCACGGATTGGGCCAAAATTCAGGGAATTATCTTGTTTTGGTAAGAAATGGAGACATCTTAGAGGCTTCAGTTCCGTAGGCCCTATGTCCAAGATACAGCTATGGACATAAGCATTGCCCATATGGGCCTAACGTACCTTATAGAGCTCCCACCCACGGTCCTATAAGAAGCACTGCTCACTCATTGTCAGTGGCTAAAATGTGAAGCATGGCTGGAGCCAGGCTGGAGGGTTGGTAAAAACGGCCAATCAGCGTGACATAATTTGTATTTGGCTCCTTGCATCATGGAACGCGTTCCAATGGCTGAGGGGCCTACGTGATCTGCCATTGCATTTCTGGGGTCTCTCGCAGAAAAAAATTATATGCACGATGAGATTGCTCGGATCACATCGCAAGGAAAAGGAGCCTATGCACTCGCTGCGCCGGCTTGAGCGCGCGAGAAGTGAGGGTGACGGCTGCATGCGCGCTCGAGTCTCTCTAGAGATTCATAGTAGCATCAAAGCTAGACGACTCCCTCGCAGAGTGGAACGAAGCAGGAAATGACGGTTCGACTCATTCGAAACGTTGCGTCGAGCGCGCGAGCAACTTTTACCCTTAGCTCGACGAGCCGTCTCCGAGCGCGCGGGCAAGAGTTTGATGATGAAAGTTGTGCAAAGGGAGCTCTCTGGCGCGTGGGCGCTCGGCAACTCATAGTCCATTGTATTAGGCTGTGTGCGCGCGCGCGTGTCTCGCGTGTGCGCGGACCGCGGCGATGTACTTGCATGTGCGCCAGCTCATAATTGTTCATGCGCGTCTGCTCGCACGGGGTCGCTATATACGCTGCCGGGAGATGCGAGCGCGTGTATATAGAGCACTTACGCGCCAGCGTCGGGGGATGAGGCGAGTGCTCGGCAGAGTGCAGCGTCGCAGAGAGGGGAAATCATCATTGTGCGGCACGCTGATGGCGAGCCGCTAGGACTCGGCGCGTCGCACAGAGCCGCGGCCTGGTGGCGGACGACGCGCGAGCGAGTGGACGCTGCGATATGGACCCTTGGCCCTCGGCACTCGCTTTGCCCGTAGGTGAGATCGTGAAAAATTCAGAGCGACTCGTCTTGGCCGCGACGCGACGCGCGCGGCTTGCGCCCGCTATCGCCGCGAGCGATCTGTAAATCTGATAAGGGCCTTCTGATCCTGAGGGCAGCGCAGGCATCTCCGCGCGAGTGCGCGCGTGCTGGCACTGCATCGCAGGCGAGCCAAGTGCAGTTCCCGGATTGCACTCGGATCCGTGTCAGGAACGGATTCGCCTCGTCCATTGCTGATGATAGAACGACGGAATCGTCGTGGTGATTCGCTCTCAAACACAAAGCGATTCCAACCCGTAGCTCGGCGTGGTGGAGACGCAAAACTCAATATGAGAACTGCCCCAAGCCGTGGGTAGTTATGAAGATGATCCACGGTGTATAATACTAGCTCGTGCAACTGCCCATAAGTACAATTTATTTATCAATCAAATGTGCGCAAGACCCAAAAAAATTGGACAACTCAAAGTTACATCATAAGACACAAAATACAGCATTTTTCATCATCATATCGTGATCGAACCACGCATTTAGTCCCTCGTGAAAAATTGATACATCTGTTCCCAGGAAAGAAACCGTGAAGCGCGAGACTGTAAAGGTCAAGTTTCCTGCTAAAATTTTCACGGGTTCTGATCATCAAGAGAGATTAAGCCCCATGGTGATTTTTGATAAAGAATTACGGCCGAATGAAAGCACGTTGGGAGGGCAAGGCTCGTCTTAAGATTGTCTGGGAAAGTAGGGTCGACTGATCTGATAACAACTTTCGATCTTCAAAACCTCCCTTCTTCCTTTCAAGGTTGAAGAGAGACCATCAGAAAGGTTGCCTCTGGTCAAGGAGTCTGGCTTCAAGAACATTAATGTATTATAATTTCATGGTCCTCCAAGCCCACTCCTCCAGCGCAGTTGAAAGGCTTTCAAAAAAAGATGATTACTGATAAAGGTGAAGAAAACGTTTGAAAAATTCATTCTAGTTTCTCTCCAATGTTATTATTTTCTATTCCTAAATTATAGTTAAATATTTCAATTAGCAAATTTGCTTGGAGCAACCTTATAAAACAAAAATACGAAGGCGGAGGGTGTTTTTTTCGTACTATTCAGGAAAAGTGTGCCTAATTTTGCAAATTGTCCAGCGCGTTTTGCACGAAACTACTTTAGCTCGTTTCGTAGTTTATCTTAGGAACCACGGGGCTTTCAACATGAAATAGAATATATTTAATCTTGCTAAGTTAAAATTGATTAGTTGCTGATTTACGGAATTTTTTTACTGAATCACGAAAGAGTGTGCACAATTCCATCAACCATGATATTGCCCTCAAGAGAGGCACAATATGTTACGCTCTCTCATTGTTCCGTTGATGATGATCCATACATAAACCAAAGTGGACAATAAGAGATAACCAACCCCGAGTTGAAGGTTGGGCAGCCTAAATTATATTGCAGCGATTTCGCGAGAAAAGTGCGAGCTCTTACATCTGGCAAACTAATTTGGACCGCGAGGCTCAAATTAGGTCAATGTTTTCAACCGAGTTTCGATGAAGTATAATTTGTGGAGATTTTGAGGTCCAAATAATTGTTTGAGGTGGAACTTAATTTTTCTGCCAAAGGCGCGAAAAATACGGCTTTCCTCCCTCTCCGAATCGGAAGATTCGTATTTTCCGCGGTTTGAAGTGGAAGAATATATCACGGAGACCAGAGCCAATATAATATCTCATTCACATTATGAACAGTCTCTTTCAGACTTCAACTAAATGCTTCGTTACCTCAGATAAAAAAACCGTGTAATTTTCCAGTATTTTGATAAATTCAGAGAGCTGTTTCCTACTTCAGGCCCGAATAAGGTTGAAACATTTAGGTCCCACCTTTGTCAGAGGTATTCCACGATCACAATAGCCTATAGAGGCTGAACTGCTGAAGGCGGGGGTCCTGCAGGGCCCATCCGGCTTTCATGACATCAAGATTCTGATGTTGTGGTTACCTCGATGTCAGCACAGCTTTTTCATCACACAATAGAAAAAGCTGTAAGTAAGACTTGCAGAGCTTGAATATCTGTAAGTTATGTAGTGTGAGGCATATATCAGCCCAAACGAAGGTTTGTTCATTAAACCGGTGCTTGAGAGGACCGAAAAGGAGAGGATCAAGATTTCACTTTGGAAGAGTTAAGCTCTGAAAGGTTTCGTGCAGAAGTTATCGAGTCTGATAGCCTTGAGTTAGAAAATGTGCATACTTGTTCAGAAAATTATTCTCTGTCTAGCTTAGTTTATAATGCACGTCATCGTATTACGAAAAAACCTATTGGGAATGTGAGTGCTCGAGACAGGGTGATTTGACGGAACCCTGGATCTCTTGCTGGATCGGATGTGCGAACATGAAAAAGAAATGTGTGGAAACGTTGTAGGCTTAAAATAAACACTTGCAACTTTCACTATAATTACGAGACTATACTCTCTAAAAATGTGTGCTCCACGTGGACAAACGAATAGACGCGAATGTGGGCGCGACGGAGGAGTTGAAGAGATTACGGGAGTATCGCGGTCACGGGGTGGGCACCGGCGCGGGCGCGAAAATCGCAGCAGCTGGGGGTGCTCGAAACACGAGAGAGCCTCGCAGGAAGGAATAGAGCCGATGATATGACTCGACTGCCGATTTTCGGACAGTATAATTTCAATGTATGACTCGAGTGACATAGAAGAGAAATGCACGGGTCATCGCGCCTCGCTTCTTCCTCGAGAGGTCCCTCGAACGTTCGCGAAGCTCGCGAAACTCCACCAGAGATCAGATTTGGAAGGACACTTCCCTATTTTTAAAGATTTCAGCCAAAAGTGCAAACTCTGTATTAGCCATTGAATTCATCATTTTCGCAAGGAATGCACTTTATTCCTGTGTTGCAATAAAGCGGCGAGTTGTTTTTACGAATTCCACCATAAACTTCGATTGTTGATAGTTTTGTAAGCTTTATCACTTGATTTCTGAATGATTCCTTGTTTCTAACTATACCTTGGTGGATGAATAATCAAATTAAAGCCCTTGTCACAATAAACAAGCATAATCTAATCAATCACCTATTAGATGACCATAACGACGGGTCGGTCTTGGAGGGTCTATGTGAAAAATGACGTTGCCGGCTATTTGATGGAATTTCATGCATTGAAGGTCGCTTTGGAAGCTTAGAAGAGGCGCCCTAGTTCACTAAAAGATTTTCGAAGCTATGGATAGGCCCGTCTTTGAAGGGCATAAAGCTGATTGAATGCACTATTTCATGCGAGTTTTTTTCTAGATAATTTTTACAATGACAGAAAATTGTTCTAAATTTATCATTATTATTATAATTCCAAGATTCCAAAGCAGCTGAAGTCTTTTTTGCATTGTTTGTTGAAAGTTCAACAACCATGACATACAGAAATATTTTGAGGGGAATGACGGTTTCTGCGCACTCAAAGAAGTGTTAAGGGAGTAACCTCGGTACGTCCGAGGTCAAATCGATCGGATTTTCTCAACTTCGACAGATTCACGCGCACCTTTGTCTTAAATGTTGATTAGAACTCAATGAACCTGCACATCAATTT
>JAPYYZ010001023.1:0-20647 GCA_030522705.1 Eretmocerus eremicus
TTTTCGGTCTCGGTGGTTCGGAACCCACCTTAAACTGGAGGTACCCCTCGGCGAGGTGAAATCGGTAGTTGGCAGTTGCTGACGCGCTGGTTGAGCGTATCTCAACCCCACGCACATGGGGGTCGTCTGGATAGAGCTCGAAAGAGTAGGTGCCGAGACGTAAAACTAAGAACTTATATCTGTTCCCAGCTCATGCCAAGGTACGGATTGAGTGAGTACTGTAGATCTCAAATGAGTCTAGTAAACTCCACCACGGCTCCAGTTCTCGAAAGCTTCAGCCAGCGAGGAGTACTGGTACAAGCGTCTAGCTCGACCCGACACAGGGCCTTCAAAACGGAATGGCAGAGTTGGTAGTAACGATCGGAGCTTTGCGATACCCGTAAACCCAATAAGTCCTCAGCGGAGGTCTCTATTGGGAAGTAAACTCCGTGTTGAATTAGATGGCAGCGGAGAGCCAACATGGCCGCATCTCAAAAGTACACGTGTTAATCAAATGGGCCAATATGACCGCCACCAAAACGAGTTTTCTTCCCAATTGGGACGATGAAGGTCCGAATGAGTCTAATCTATATCCCCCGACGAATCAACTAGTGTTCTTTCAAGTCTGACGTTACATTTTTATCGATTAGTTTACCACCAATTTTGTTGTAATTTTATCGTAAATTCTAAAATTGCAAACAAGAATCTATAACTCGGAGGGGCGAAACCAGTCCCTAATTCATTGGCGCTCAGAAACAGTATACAAGTGTCTTGCGCGGAATAGACCATTTAGGATGAATTTTTGATGAATATACTAAGCATGATAAAAATCACGGAAATACGTTTTTCGCTTAATGTTATCAAAAGTCGCCGTCCTCATGCGGTAAAACTAAGCGGGGCCCACTGTATATTGTTCGGTGACGTTTTGGCAGGGCTGCAAGGATGGCACGACAGGCGATCACTGCGAGATGTGCGAGGAGGGCTACTACGGCGACGCGACTCAGGGAACGAGCGGCGACTGCCTGATGTGCCCCTGCCCGCAGCCAATTGCGTCCAACAACTTCGCCCGGGGCTGCAACGTGTCGCAGGACGACAGCCTGTTGAGCTGCGACTGCCTGCCGGGCTACTACGGGTACAGCTGCGAGTCGTGCGCCGCGGGCTACTTTGGCCAACCGGAGGTGGTGGGCGACACGTGCAAGCCGTGCGAGTGCTCCGGCAACATCGACACCAACGAGATGGGCTCGTGCGACTCGGTGAGCGGCGAGTGCCTCAGGTGCCTCAACAACACCTACGGCTCGGCCTGCAACCTGTGCGCCCCGGGCTACTTCGGCGATGCCGTCGAGAAGAAGGACTGCCGCAGCTGCTTCTGCGACCAGTGCGGTGAGTTCCAACGGCCAGCCCTTCGGTCCACTCGCCCCGCATCTGCGCCAACCGCCCTGCACGGGCCTCTTTGCGCGCTACGCGCACGGGGCCCGTGCGGCGAGTTCAAGTGGCAAACGAGCGAGTGGTGACTCGAAAGGACGAAAAACGCGATCGAAAATGATGACAGAAACGGGTTGAAACATATTTCCCGTCTTGTCTTACACTACAAGGATCTTCTCCAGATGGAATCGTAGTTGCTTTCGTATCAAAGTTACGCTAATTTTGCTATTTGCGCGAAATTGAGACTCCGAATCGAGTTTACTTGATTTTCACGCGCAGCGACCCAAAGCAAAAATGGGCTCAACAGAGTTGTCATAAGAAACTGCGCAGGTGGCGACTTACAAGGATGGGGTTCGACTCCCGGAAGCCCAATCTTGCTGAAAATATTTTTACACATTCTTTGAACCAAAAACAAGATACCTGTATTTTTTTGTTTAGTCCAATGGGCCTTCCCTTTCAAGATACAAACAGGAACTTCAGCATTGCAAGTATATCTATGTATACAACTTCTTAACATGGGCCTATATAGGCAATGTTAATTTTTTTCACTGTATCTTTGGAGGGGAGGGTCATTGGACTAAACAAGAAAATACGTGTTTCTTTTTTCGGTTTAAGGGATGTGTAAAAAAATTTCCAGCAAGATTGGGCTCCCGGTGGTCAAACCCTCTTCTTGTTAGTGCTGCAACCGAGGTTCAAAATTCTATTGGGAGCCACTCCTCTCAAATATCCACAAGATCGGACCTCTGAAGATGATTGCGAGATCAGGTACTTACGCTTATTGGGACTACCGCAGCATCTTTGATCCATGGCTTCAATACACCTCAATATTGTCCAATCGACTTGAATTCATTCAAAAGCTCGTTCCAAGAATTTTTCAATGAGCTGAGATACGTCCAACCTCTAACATGTGGAGCCGAGATATTCTATTTCCACGAAGCGGAGATTTTCGTCCGCAGAAAAGGCAAGTTTCATCTAGTGAAAAATTGAAACATCTTAAACTCCGCATTCCATAGCGTACTGATGATTTCTCACGCGCTTTGGGTCGCTTTGGAGCTTTTTTCAAGACTATCTAGATGGGTTGAATCTTGATCCTCGGTTACAGCACTAACAATAAGTCGTCACGTGCGCAGTTTCTTATGAAATCTCCGCTGAGACCATTTTTGCTTCCGGACAACTGTGCTGAAACTCAAGTTAACTTGATTTGTAGTCTCAATCTCGCACCGAAAGTAGAATGAGCATCATTTTGATTCGGAAGCAGCTACGATTTCATTTGAAAAAGATCTTTGAAGTGTAGGACGAGACAAAACAAATAATGTTATCCTGTTTTGTCGTCATTTTTGTCGTGTTTCTTACCCTTCCGGATCACCATGAGCTAGAGTCGTGGTTATCGTCGCCACTTGGTACGGTCGCACTTTGAACCCGCCGGTGGCACGATAATCGGAAAGTCAATCGTCGAGGAGCTCGAGAGGGAGCTGTTCCTAATATCATCTTACGGCCCAAGTCGTGCTCCATTCAAATTTGAGTGTACGATGTTTTGTGCACGTAACGAAGTCTCTCTGCAGCTCTTGAATAGAAGTTGAATTATTTAAATGATGATACCCATATGCTTTCCAGTGACTGCCTGACTCATGCGACGAGGGCAAAAGATTATTATCGAACGTCGTACCGTAAACTGGGCTGACTTTGGAAAGTTGGTAATTCTGTTCCGACCTTTGAGCGGAGGATCGTTGAGTATCCTGCAGCCGAGGCAGCTCTCGGATGCAAGCCCACAATATACTTCACGACCAACGAGTCAAGAACTCGAGCAACAATACCACGTGTGCAAGGTTACGCTTTCTAAAGTCGCCCCAGTTCACGGCACTCTCGCGACGTCGCCGCGGTATTCAAAATGCTCGTCGTATACGGCCATGGGTTACGCGGAACCGAGCGAAGAAGCGAGCGCGGGTGCTCGAGGGGCGACCCAGCGAGGTGAGAATGCGACACGTGGGCCTGATGCTCTGTTGCGCGCTTGAAACGCAGGAATGAAGCGGTGCGACAGCTACAACGGGGTGTGCGAGTGCCACGAGAACGTGGTGGGCGAGAGCTGCGAGCGCTGCGCCCCCGACCACTACGGCTTCGGCTCGTGCAGGGGCTGCCGGGCGTGCAGCTGCGGCCTCGCCTCCGAGAGCAGCCAGTGCGCCGACGAGGACGGCCGGTGCGCCTGCAAGCCCGGCGTCGAGGGCAGAGCCTGCGACCGCTGCATGGTCGGCTTCTGGAACTACGGCCCGGACGGCTGCCAGTGTGCGTATAACCATTGCTCGCTCGTGCGCGCGGATCGAGAGCCGCGTGCTGACGCCCCGTTCGCTTTTGCCGCTTGCAGCCTGCGGATGCACCAAGGGATACTCCCGCGGCGCCTCGTGCAACCCCACCACCGGCCAGTGCGAGTGCCTGCCCAACGTCCTCGGCGAGAAGTGCGACCACTGCCCCGAGCGCACCGTGCTCGACGAGAGGCTGGGCTGCCTCACCTGCGACAAGTGCATCCACGATCTCCTCGACGTCACCGATCAGCTCGAGGCCCTGCTCGATCCCGTTGCCAACTCGTTCGAGGTGAGCCCACCCCGTACTTGCCCGTACTTCCACGCCACGCTCGACGCCACGCCCGCGGCCAGACTCGCCTGCATCCCTGATGACCAAAGCCCAGCAGCGTCACTCGCCCCGTTCCCCTCTCCCCCGCCGTCTCCGTTCCCATTTGCGAGATGCTTTGCGTCAAGGGCCTAGCTCCCGAATGAGTACGAACGACGAAACGAAACACTCCTCCAGGATGCACCTGATCTCCCTCGTAAAGATGCCCATCTGCATGTGTCTCCTCGTTCATTTTATGCCACCCCTCCCTCTTTTCTATTGTTCCAAATCCAATGATATCGGTTGTTGGGATGCGATTGTGAGGATTGAATCAACTTTCAGAATGTGACCGACAGCTATCTTACCAACCAGCGTCTCGATTTCATCAACGAAACCATCAACGAGCTCTCCCCCAAGGTTAAAGTTTTGGATCCCCGCCGAATTGTACTGGACCCGCTCAAACAGGATATCGCAAAGTTGAGCAATGACTCCTTTGCGCTGAAGCGGCGCGTCGAGTTTCTGAGGGATGACGGCAACGAATGGAAAGATCACGCCGAAGAAAGCCTCAAAAATTCGACCGACTTTAGGCATTATGCATCCAAGACGATAAATTTCGTCAACGACATCGTGGACGAGGTGCAGTCTCTCGCATCCAATACCGAGCTCGAGGCTGGGCCAAAGATAAACAATGCCCTTGCAGAGGCGCAAGATACTCTTGATAGGATTGAGCAGGTGAGTTACTCACTGTGAGTCATCTTGGTTTACTGCTGATACGGTGCCTTCAAAGCTGCTCACGATATTCCTGGAATTACTTTCTTCGGTTATTGGGTGCATACCAAGCACCGATCATAAGCCACTTTGGAAGATGATTCCGGATAAAGAACAGGGTGAAGGTCCACACTAAAAACTCGAAATTTCAAAAACTCGATATCACAATCTGAATTCTCTTTCAAGATCAAAGAATACTTTTGATTTGAGTTTTTCACTCAAACTATACAGAGATCTAGATTTGTACGTCTTATGTTGAATTGACAGTCAAAAAATTTCATATGAACAAATTCCATGATTCGGGTGATTTTCTCTTAAAAAAAAAAAAAGTTTTCTTCAATATTATGGGGGATATTGTTCTCTTACATACTTCGACGTGAAAACCGCCCGGAGGGCGGAATCTGCTCGCGGAAGCTGGCAATTTCTCTTCTCTGGCATTTTGTTCCAGGTGTCTTTTCTCTTGCACGATGACTTTTTGGAAGCAGAGATCATTGCTTCCGTCATTTTGAGATTTTTCATTCCTCCACCAATATTTACGTTTGCATCACGCACCCGTTATTGAGCATGAAGACAATTCTTGCTATGATTTCCAAGTAAAAACTGTTTGTTAACCGAGAGAATTCTCTCTATTGATGCATTTCGATGGTGCGTATGTGCGAGTTCGCGATATGCGACATGGAATACCCGCTTATGTGTGAAGTGATGACGTTTCTTTTTCGGGTACGAATCTAAAAATTTTAAGGGCCGAGCCTTGCAATTCAGGATCTTTTAAGGACTTAAGGACTTTTCAAAGCAAATAAGGACTTTTTAAGGACTTCAAGGACTTTAAAAACCAGTGGACAAAAGTATTTTCCTCACAAGCGAGGCCGATAGGGACTCTCTCAATTCAGACAATCGCCGGCTATCCGGCTTAATCATTTAAATGCTACCAGGTCTCGTTCACCGCGGTTCGCGACAGGGCCAACGACTACCGGGACCAGGCCAACATCTTGGTATTGAAGATACCAGCTCATGAGGACCCAGTCAACGATCTGGAGCAAAAAGCGAGTGGCGTGGTGGAGGGCGTGCGCAGACTCACGAGCCAGATCGAGGACATTGACAACTTGATGCAGCAGGCGAGCGAGCACACCAACGCCGCGGCGAGGCTCAACGACGACAACAGGAAGCTCGTGGACGAAATTGGCATCAACGACATCAAGGCCGAGCGCGGCGAGGTCGATGAGCACCTGGCCAAAGGCGTCGCGTTCAATTCCAGAGCCAACGACCTGCTGGCCAAGGCAGAATATAACTTCTTGAGCTTCGGTGAGTCAGACACTCTCCAACTGACAAAGCTCGCGTCGATTCTCGGCATCTCAAAAATTCTGCTAGACGAGTACTGGTGCTTGATTTGCGCATTGACGCCATACAATTTTCAACGCGCATGCTATCCATCGATAATGGTACATTACGCACCTAGGGAGTGAAAGAGGGTTAGTCCCTCTCGGGTGAATATTATATCGCTAGATGCCAAGCCGAGAGTGATAAGAACCCGAGAGGGGGTGATCCTCTTCACTTCCTAGAAGCGTATTATACTTTTTACTACGAGCCAGAGAAAGTACGTGTGGGTCCCGCTCGGCGGAGCGGGAGAGAATCACTTACTTTTGTCCCCGTGTGGTAAAAATATTATACTGTACCTCTTTCGCATCTAGGAAACGAGATATCTCCCGAGAAAGCCATTGTGGATAACCAAGAATTGAGTGAATTAGTGGATTCAAACGACAATCTGTTGAATGATGTCGAGGGAGAGGTCTCAAGAGCAGCTGATCATGCTCAAAAATTGGAGTCCGAGTCTCGGAGACTCGAGCAACTTCTAACGAACACTCGGAATCTCACTGGTGTTCGAGCGGCATCGGTGTACCAGGAAATTGCAAACGATATCGATTTGGCTGCGCAATTTGCTCAAGACGCATCCAAATCTGCAGATAATGCAACTGTTCTAGTGAGTTTAATTCGCCTTAGAATACGAGTGAATCCTCTTCACATAATTCTTCCCAGGCTAACGCCACATAAACCAACGTCTCACAAACTTCGATAATTACCGCACATTATTTATTTCGTTCTTTAGGCTGATGGACTTAGTTCCAGGAGCAATTTGAGCTACGAGAAGAGTAGAAATTTGCTCAACTACGCTGGAGCATTTCGTGCTAGGCCAGAAAGGGATTTGAGACCACTGCTTGATGATGCAAGTGCGTCCGACTTGACGGACCTCCTTAAGCAGAATGCCAAAAATAATGAAACTCTGAATCTCATGGAGAAGTAAGTACCTACTGTGAACTAAAAGTTTCACTCTTGATTAATGGACACGTGAGATCGATATGAGCTTTGAGTCCTTGGAAATGATGATTATTCTGTTTGGAAACAGAGCCCTAGAAACTTTGGCTATTGAGTCGTCCAATATGATGAACCAGACCGCACTAAATAATGCTGATACAGCCGAGTTCGCCATTCAAGATGCAATCAACAATCTCATAACAGGCAATGCAGGCAGGCTTCCTGAAGATTTAAAGACGACTAAACAGTTGTCGAAGAATACATTTGACTCGATCCGTGAAACATCCCAAGCTAATCATCAATTGGACACCATAAATTTGGCAGGTTTCAGAGACAGACTTTTGGCTCTAGGTGAAACGCAAGGACAGATCAATAGTACAGGCAACAAACTCTATGACAAAATCGCAGATCTCAAACGAAAAATATCGTACGCAAGAGAACTGGCCAACACCATCAGGATCGGCTTAACGTTCTTCCCCAATACGACGTTGGAGCTGAAAAATCCAGAAAGCTTACCCCTACAAACCACATCCACGAAAATCTCTTTTTACTTCCGTACATCAAAAACCAATGGTTTCCTCTTATATCTTGGAAATGAAAACCTGCCAAAGGTGAAGTCGGTAAGGGCCACATAAATTGAACCTCGATAGATGGTTTATAGAAAATCTCATAATCTCTTCGCATTTCAGCATGATTTCATGGCTATCTACATCGAAGGGGGCTACCCCGTTCTCACTTTAGATCTGGGTGCAGGGCCGCAGAAAATCATAGGAAATAAATTCGTTTCTGATAATAAATGGCGACAACTGATCGTAGACAGGTACGCTAATTACTTGCCACTGAATCCTTTCCTCGCGTAAATGCATTGATCGCATTTCATCTTTCAATTCTGTACTCGAGTCCCGTTGGTCTCTCCTGTAATGAGAATTCATTCTAATGATTTGCTTCGGCCAACAAAGATAGGTTGTCATCTTTCGGGAATGGATTCGGCTGAAACTTTCGGAATTGTTTCCGTTTAGTACCGAAAGACGATATCTAAGGCCGCGAATGTCAACGCTCGACCGTTTCTGAGCCACAAGCTGTAACGCTAGCTTTTTTATTATGTTTATAAATATCTCTTGCTACAATGGTCCTATATCGGCAATGCTAATGTCACAGCTTGCATCTCAGAAACGCTTGATCCTTGGCACATAGGGCTTCAGATATCGTCTTTTGGTACCAAAAGCAAACTATTCCAAAAAATTTAAACCGTATCCTTTTTTCCGGAGGTGACAACCCTTCCTTGTGAGTGTGCATGATGCGTTTGAATCTCTAAGAGAGGAACCTCGGACCATGAGCACGTTTTGTTCTCTGCATTTTCCAAACTGAACGTCGTTTTGAACATAGTTTGAGCTGCTGAATCCGAATCCGTTTTGAAAATTGTTGTATCACGTCGAGATTTGAAGATAATTTTTGTTGAAGAGGCTATTTACGAAATGAAATGTTCGATTAGAAAGCTGCAATTCGACAGAACCGTGAATGAAGTTCCGACGCATCATTACTCATTAAATATAATACTGAACACCGAGAAAAATCTTACAAATAAAAGGGATTTGAATATTACACTCTTTACATGGGTCTTATGGGAGTTTGTGACTTTTTCACCGGAAGTGGTACTGTAACTTTTTCGGAAGTTCGTTTATCCATGAAAGAAACTGAGCGTAAGAAAGTTGAAGACCCAAACTGTCCATTATCCCCAGAAAAATTGTGTTTCACAGAGCATTTCAAAGAGTAATTTTATAATGAAATGATGCACCCCTATGGATGTCAATGGGCGCAAGGTTCTGCAATTGCGATCCCTAACCTTATGTCGCAATGTAACATTATTTTACATCGCAACATAAGGTTAGGGGCCGCGATTGTAGAAGCTTGCGCCTATTCACACCCATTGAGGTGCGTCATTTCATTATCAAACTAGAACTGGAAAACGCGCGCGGTAAGGTCTACTCGTCCTGTGCAGGATTCATGTCAAAAATATGTATCTATCAATTGTTGAGAGAGTTCAACCCAGGATCTAATAGAAAAGCTTCAGAACTTCAAGAGGCGCGCGCTCCGCGCAAAAATTCGACAACCGCTGAAAACAATTCATATTGAGACTCGTATCAAGGGCAGGTGTTAGTGAAGTGTTGAGAAAATTCAATTCAAAATTAATTCAAAGTTCGAATTTACGCGGGGAGATCAAAACATGCTTCAGAGAATTCATTTTAAAAGAATGAATATATCAATATTTGATAAAATTCTTTTGAGCAAGTAACTGAACAAACAGATTCCGAAGGCACATGCATCTCCATGTTGAGGAAAAATCCACGCCGAGAATTGGATCGGCAAATCATCTCGTGAATCCTACCGGACCGAAAAACATCTGACAGAGTATATACCAACGGCGTGTATTCTCCGATTGTTGAGGAAATTCTATTCAAAATCTAATTTAAAATTCGCAGTCGCGCGCGATAAATTTTGTACTTAAGGAATGAACTTTCCTAAATGAAATAGTTTAGAGCATTTAATTGAGTATCTTATCGAACGGGCAGATTCTAAAAACGCTTGCATCAATAAAGATTGAAAAGATTTCTACTAAAAAAAAATGGATGTGTTGATTATCTTGAAAGTCCTATCGAGTATCGACAAACATTGGACATAGTTGTGAATCAAATGATATCGCACGCAATGAAAATAGCTATGAATTCACATGTACAGAATACAGACGGCGGAGAGCGCGGGAATCTGTCTGATGAATACAGACATAACGCAACGATCTCGAACGAAAGGCAGCGACCCTCGAATATCGAAGTTGTCCATTAATAAGGTAGGATTACTCTTTGAAATGCTCGGTGAAGCACAATTTTCTTTGGGATAAAGGCAGATTGGGTCTTTAACTTTCTGACGCTCAGTTTCTTTCATGGATAATCGAACTTCCGAAAAAGTTACAGTACCACTCCCGATGAAAAAGTCACAAACTAGCGGAAGATGCACATGGATGTGCTTGAAAAAAGATCTGGAAAGTCTGCGGAAAAATTCATATCCGCATGAGATGAGGATACATGGTCTCGATATTTTATGCGAAAAATTTTAATTTGAAGCGGTGTCGTCTGTGAATTTGTCAAATGCATCTTACACTTACTCCGCGATGCACGGCGTAAACACGTAGCAGTATGTTAGTGGTCCCTATATAATAAACAGCAGACCATCCGCACAAGGAAGCCACTCAATAGTCAAATGACCGATACATTGATCAACCATTTTCACTTTGTATTGCGAAAGAAGCGCAGTAACCGAAATCAATTTTGGGCATGTGATTGACCTCGGAGTAGGTAAAGAGCCTCCTTGAAATTGTAAAAAAAGCTAATTTTGGCATTTTCTCGGTCCTACTGCACGCGATCCGAATTTTTGCAATTTTTTCTATTCGGCCTACTCAATAAGAAAAAAAGAGAGGCGCTAGAGCTATGTGGAAAGCATGTGCTAATTTTGGTTTTTGGGATGCAAAGGTTTTTTTCGGCGACCCGCCCGCTCTCCTATTCAGAGCTCGCAGCGTGCACAGACGCATCAAGTTTTGCACGCGGCGGGAACCTTATTAGAGATTGAGCGCATAGTTAACAAAAATTATCGCATCTCAAAAACCAAAATTAGCACATGCTTCTTCATTGCTCATTTTATAGTGCTACTCTTCTTTTCTCGGGTAGACCGAACAGAAAAAATCTCAAAAATTTATTTCAGGTGACAAAAGGTTGAGAAAAGTGCCAAAATGAGTGTTTTTTTTGCAACTTTACCAACAATTACCCCAAATGCCTGACTAGATAGAACAATTCTGACTTCAGCAGCTCGAACCACATCTAGAACAACTTTCAATCTGTGAAACGCATTCTGAAAGTCGAAATATGTTCAACAGTATAATGAGTTACAGGCGAAGAAGATATGCAAACACTGATTCTTAATCGTCTCGTGTATAATGAAGGAAAAAACATCGTCTCGTGCTCTTATACAATCGTTAATCCGAGCCTGTTTCAAAACATTGTGATGTTCCAATTCGTAGGACCGGACGAAATATCAAGTTGATAATCCGCGAAGACGCGGGCGACGGTCAGGTGGCTAATTTTGAAAACGAGCAGTCAGTCCCGGGCTCGCACTCCATATTCAACTTGGATCAGGAAAAGTCGAAGCTGTTTGTTGGCGGCTACCCTCAGTCATTCCAGATACAGGATGGCACAGTGTGGTCTTCGTTCGAGGGTGAGATGGAGGAGCTGATGATTGGAGATGTGCCCGTGTCGCTGTGGAACTTTGTCAGTGGCGAGAACAACTGGAAGCCGGCCTACGAGCGCGACAAGCTCGTGAATCTGCAGTCGCCAACGGGTTACCGGTTCGAGCGAGGAGGCTACGCGGTGCTGAGTAAGCGAGCCTCGCAATTGCCGCAGGACCGCAACAAGTTCCGCGTTCAGTTCAAGTTCAAGTCGTGGGTCAGCAACGGGCTCATGTACCTGATGGGCGGCCAGAGGCACTTCCTCGCGGTCGAGCTCAGGGACGGCCGCGTCTACTACCAGTTCGATCTCGGGGACGGCCGGCTGGTCGTCCAGACGCCCGAAAAGTAAATATCGAGCCTAGAAGCGAGGGCGATCTTCGAGTCGATTTACCGTTTCCTCGTCGCAGGTACAACGATGGACAGTGGCACACGGTCGAGGCGTTCAGGATCGGTGACGTGGGCGGTTTGCGGCTCGACGGCGCCCAAATCGGCACGACCGACGCCAACGACAAGCAGAGGCTGCTCGAGTCGTCGGACTATGTGTACTTTGGTGGCTATCCGGCGACCGTGCCCGATTCCTACGGGATCATCCCAGTCGGATTCGAGGGCTGCATCGACGACGTCATCTTCGAGGAAACGACGGTCGACCTCACCAAGAACGTCAAGGCGTCCGGTGTCGTTCCCGGCTGCCCCGTCAAGGTGCGTACAAACTCGATTCCCGTGGCCGCGGTGCTCCTCCTATGATTTGAACTCTCCTGCGCTGAATTTTGAGCTTGCACCAGAAAGCGATCTTCACAAAGGCAGACGCAAGCAGATGCTTTAGTATTCGGAATTAGAGGCGCTCTGGGACGGTATCGATTCATGCTAAACTCGCCGGCTCTGCGAAACTTGCATTTTTATCCCAGCGCAAGCTCAATTTCTTTTAAAGTTGATCCGAGTTACTTACAAAACAATATAGAGTCGCAGGCGTCGCGCGCACAGGTCATGATTCTCAAAATCTACGCATATGTACGGAACTCTGTGAGCTCTGAAGGAAAAAGTCTTGGAAGATCCACGTGAAAATTGAATTCTCGAGTACCCCACACGCGCAGCATCATAACCATCTCAGCTCTTTCTCTATAAGGTTAATTTTATCGAATGGGTATTTGTCACTCTTCCAAATGCTACATTCCTCTGGAGGAAAATTTTTTTGAACGATTAAAATATCAGTCGGACTCGAAGTCAAAATTTGTTGATCAAACCAGAATTACGAGGAAAGAAGCGAACGATGAATCCTCACTCACAAGGGGATGCTCTGAGGTCCGGAACAGCAATCTTCGACACATTTTTTATTTTACAGACTCGTACTACAGTGGCGACGTCTTTGTCGCCGCCTTTCGGCGACGTATCGCCTCGATAGGCCTCTGGCAAACTGTCTGTCGAAACTGCGCGAGTGCGCGCGGCGGGTTTCCGTTCTCTATCTGTTCGTGAAGACGATTAATGCTCGATACCACCAGCGCGACTTTTGCTCAGTGGTAGACGTTAAAGTACATTCAAAAATATGGGGGGGGGACAAGGTTTTGGGAAAAGGGGCTGGGGGGGGGGGGGGGGGGGTGCCGGCAGGTTCAGTACACTTACCTCATGAATATGTATCTTTGCAATGTTAGGCTTTTCGTCGGGAGAATTATTTATCACTCTTTAGACGTTTTTTCAACCGATATTTTTGAATAAAAGCGAAGTTTAAAATTTTTTTTACCAAAATTTTTAGAAATAGACTGAGAAACAATACAAAATCTCTAAAGTAGATCTGGGAATAATTCGCAAGACCCACAAATCCCTTGTGAACTAAATGTTGCTATGTTGTGAGATGTGGCTACTGCGGGTTAAAATGGGTAGAATATATACCGCAAGAGACAGAATTGTGATATTGTAAGTATACAATGGTTGATTGTGCCATAACTGGGAATTCGATGTCCAGGGCTGGTATTCTTCGAAAATAGATGGATGCACTTAATCTAAGATTTTTCTATGGGATGTTTCATTGGAACTTGTAAGTTACAATAAAGGTGCCGAAAAGCTCGCCTTTTTTTCCTCCGCACCTTTGTATTTTGTTTAAGGGGAATGCCATTATCGTGGTATTTGAAAACCATTAGTTTCACGCTCCAACGAGTAGAGGGCCAACCTTGCGGATCACGGATCTGGACAAAACTTTGAGAATCATCTTGTTTGGGTGAGAAATGAAGGTGTCCCAGAGGGTTTAGTCCCATAGGCCCTCTGTTCCGAGATACAGCTACAGACATTAGCATTGCTAGTATACCTATATATGTGGCTTTTTAATACGGGCCTATATAGGCAATGCTAATGTTCATAGCTGTATCTTGGGACAGAGAGCCTATTAGCATAAGCCCTCTGGGATATATTCATTTCTCACCAAAACAAGATGATTCCTAAAGTTTTGGCCAAATCCGTGGTCTGCAAGGTTGTACCTCTACTTCCAAGTATGTAATTCCCCGAAAGTCATTCCTTCTAAGTGGGGGGGAGGGGGGGGGTAGATCTCGAGGTTACAGAGAGGAGATGGATGAGTGCGTCAGGTCTCGACGACGCGTGTGCAGCGATGTTTTGCGGACTGCTGGCAACTCCCAGCACGCTCCTCAAAAAACTTCTCCGGTGAAATGATTGTTCGGGCAGTAGCTAACATTTCCGTGGTATCACCCAACAGTTCGCAAGCCTGGTGTCGTTCGGCAGCGCGCACCCGGGCTACGTGAAGTGGGAGCCCGTGGACGTGCCCGACTGGCTGCAGGTGAGTCTCAAGTTCAGGACGCGCTCGGACGGCGGCCTGATCTACGAGCTGGTGGGCAGCGACGGCTCCACGGCGAGCAGGCTCGCTCTGGAGGCCGGCCAGCTGGTGCTCGGCAGCGGCGTCGGGGGCGCGGAGCTGCGCTCCAACGGCGGGGGTGGCATCCGCTTCGCCGACAACGAGTGGCACGTCATCACGGCGACGCACAACGGCAGCTCGCTCCGGCTCGACATCGACGACAGCCTGGTGGAGAGCGGCGAGTTGGACTCGCGGTCCCGGCCCCTCGCCTCGGCCACCCTCTACTTGGGCAGCATGCCCCACGGCGCCACGGCCGAGCCGTTCGTCGGCTGCATTGCCGACGCCACCATCAACGGCGCCGTCGTCAACTTTGCCAACGCGACCGAGAGGCTGCACGCCCACCTCTCCCTCTGCGACGGCCCCGACCAACGTGAGTTCTCACGCTATCCTCACTCGCGCGTCGCGTCTGCTCCGCGCTCGTTCGGCCGGGATTAGTTAATCTGCACGGCAGCCGAGCCATTGAAGCCTTGATTAAAGCCTAATCTCAAATCAATTACTTACTCAATACGTAACATAATGACCGCGTCTGAAATCAGAAGTTCAGCTCTGGAGTTGTATTACGAATTTGGACTCGCTCTGCTGCATTCTCCTGAGTCGTCAACGACTGAGGAAAGTGCAGCAGAGCAAGTCCAAAAGTCCAAACTCGTAATAAGCCCCTGTCGGTCACGCAGCAGTGCCGACGCACAACCGCCTGCTGTGCTCTGGTCAGCTCTGGTTTTCTTTGCTTGTTTGTTTATTGATCTTTACTGCACCTCGCATTCCTAAAGTTGAGTCCCGTTTTGCCTCGTAGCAATTACATACTTATAACTTGGTTATAAAGCGTGAATATAAAGTCGTTCGAATACAAACAATCTTGCCTAGATGCAATTACAATTTGAAGTAGGTAAGGTCGTAAAAGTGATTTAGCAAATTAGGCGTTCTGATGAGATTACACCCCATGCCTTAACTAAAACTTGCACTAACATGAGTTTCATTCCACCAGCTTCCTCCCCCGAAGAAGAAGAAGAAGTGGCTCCAATAGCGCCACATCCTACGCTGCCTGTATCGGTTTGGGACGAGTCCACCACAAGTTAGTATCGCCAAGCTTGTTCTTCGGCTGGCTTGGTTTTCCAAGGCCGTAGTTTGTAAGGCTCGCGGAATGTGCGGCTGATTGAGAACGCTCGTTTTAGACAAGGTGGACTTGCACAACGGCGGCGACGACTACCAAAAGCCTCCCGGCTCGATTGAGGCTCGCGGCAAGGATCCGAACAGCGGTGCGAGCGGTGAGGTGGAGACCGAAGTTATCGCAACTACGACCCCGGCCGCCTCGCCTGCAGAGCCCGAAACGATCGACGGATGCAGGCTACCGCACTACCCCGCTCCCGATCCCGACCAACTCAGCGAGAACGCCTGGCGATTTGGTGAGTCTTCGCGTTCAGTTGATCGCGCTCCTGCTGCCTCGCTAGAGCTTTTCGTCCACGAGTCGTTCCTCCTCAAGATTTTTTGCGCCACCAAAATTGACCCTTGACTACGCTTGAGCCGCTCCCGGTTGGCCGGCTCCAGAATCAAGATCGGCTTGTAGAAGATATCTCACTCTGCATAAGATTTTCGATCAATCTTGTCCAGACATTTTTCAAGATTTTCATGAATGAACAGGAAATGAACAAAGATGAAACCAAAAAGTTATCACGGCACCATAACCACACTCTTGTAAGCCTGAACATTTGTTGGGTCGGGCACATCGAAAAATGTCTTTAAAAAAACGCGATAACGCGGAACTTTTCAAAATTCAAACTAGAATTTAAAAAATTAGGCTGTGTGAATTGTGAAGCTGAACTTAGCTTTCTTCAAATTCAATCCCATGGGCATTGAATACAGCAAGAAAAATGCTTTCGCAGCTCGAGAATTCAAACGCTTGCTCATTGTCGAACTACTATCGAGAAAAGTACTCTGTGGGCACCTTTTTAATTGAAGCTCTCAGAACATCTTAGATCACCGTGCTGAGGGGCAGAATTTTATTATCTTCCCGATACGTCAGGAAATCAGTTTCTCCGTTGGATATTGGATTGAGTAGATAATTATTAGACTTGAATTCCATCGACTATAATTTACATACTTCCTTCTTATGAGGCACATAAATGCGTAGGCCTTTCCAACGCAGCTGTGAACCTACTCGTAATTACATCCTCTCTAAGATATTTCTTTGAATCCCATAATGGGTGTCATTCCAACCCTCCTCCTCACTTGCCATCATAGGCGGGCTCAACGTCGTTCCATGTATTCAATCACAAAGCTATTGAATACATCTACTCGATTTGGTTCACTCTAAACGCCTTGAAAGTAAAATTGTCTCCAAGCTTCAGTCCTCATGCGGGAACATTAATTCTGCAATGTCGCTTCAATGAAGCGCAGTAGTGCATTGCAGATATTATAACAAATACCTATATAACCTCTTTTCTTGTTGTAGTCCAGGCATGTTTCTTCGAGCTAAATTCGCTATATTTCCTCTTGGGGCATTGATGACATGTTTTGTGAGACCGTGATAAAATCAAAATGCCTAGCACAGCGACTTGAAACTCAAATATCAAGCATTCTTGCTCTTCGAGAGCGCCTTTCTGAAAATCATAGAAAAGTCAGCAAGCCCAGTGATCTGAATTTAAGAATTTCTTTTTACAGTGTACAGCACGAAATATTTCAAAAATATTTCCGAACCATTTCACTGTAATATTTAAAGATTTCCAAAATATTTCCCGTGGATATTCCAGAAATACTTATCGTCTGAATTTTGTAATAGCTATTTTGAGGAATTACATCCCGAGAATATTTCCGTGAAAGATCCTAAAAAAGTGGATCCAAATGGTCTCGACGAAATGATCCTTCGAGTTCGATACACAGTTGATTCCGTTGAAACTGCACGATGGGCTGTCCGGGGTCAAAATTATGGAAAATGAGATAGTACTCCCAGCCTACTATTTTTCCATGATGTATTCTATCGAAAAGTGAATGGCGCAATGGTTTTATAGGGACAATCTATCTCCTGTTAGACCTAGGCAATTATGAATAGCCGAAAAGCCAGTATCGTGGTAGCGCGACTCTCGCTCTTTATTAACATACCATTCACATAAAATGTTACCCGATCGATCTCTGCGGCATGAGATTCTATTATTCGATTGTAATATGGCATATCTATCACGGGAAAAGGGATCTAAAATTTTTTCTGAGCATGTGGTCATGGTCGAGATTTTGTCCCATAGATTTTGCTAAATTCGCAAGGTATTCACTGAATCTCTCCTCAAACATATCTTAGGGATCAGGACCATTTTGTATCGGTTCGATTATCATCGAAAAGGGTTCAAATTTGGAAATCAGCGTCTACTCTAGTCATTGATTGCGCATGTAACAGCAGATGTGACAAAGAGCTGCCATTTTTTCACTGCAAAATAAGACCCACCAGTGTCGTGGCCATATAGTAATCGAGCCCAACTTGACATAGGTAGCCTGTGAAAATTTTTTTCAATACATCTCACCATAGGAACGTATCCCCTATTCGGAAAACTTCATCGGTCATCACTAAAAATTATGATACTTTTTCTTTCGTCAAATGACAGTATCGAGGCAAAATCTCGCAGAGTTTCGGAGTTCTCTCAGACTGGGTCGCATCCATCGTCATAAAACCGATGAAAATGTCGTTCGAATAACTAGAATTATTACCATTAGAAACAGATTTTAACAGCATCCGAGGGCTTCTGTCGAAAATTGATTTTGGTCGATTTCTCTTCCCCCGTCGTTTTTGGGGTCGAAATTGTGCAGTTTCAACGGAATCGAACATATCCTGAAAGAATTACTCCTGCGATGTTCCACGAACACTTGCTCGAGATATTTACAGAATATTCCAGAATATTTCGACAGAATCATTCATTGGAATGTTTCCGGAATGTCTTTGAAATATTTCATTGAATTAGAATGTTTCACTCATAACGGTCTTATTATTCAATTATTATTTCCGTACCCCAGTAACATATCCGATACTGTGTCCTCGGCCGTGACAGATTTGTCTTATGACAGCTTCAGGTTACACGATATTCCTGTGTTGACATCTTGATCAATGTTTCTACGATACTTCCTCCCGTCTTACATCCATTGCACGAATCACCGTCCGTTGTAGGCGCTTGCGGGAAAGCTTGCACGCATCTTTAATCGCTTCTTACGAGCTTGTTAAAGCACATCATGAATTGTTAATATGTGCTACGTCATGCTACTTCTGATATTTTATTGCACTCTCGAAAAGCTTTCTACGTGAATAGCTTTCTTAAGTTCGTATAATCAACTAAAATGGACCCCCCCCCCCCTCACTCCGTCGACCTTTTGAAAACGTATAACTCGGCGAGTATGAGTTTCCTACCCGTCTTTTGCATGCCACTGACTTTTTAAACACTTACTAAAATTTCGCTATCTATTCAATTCTATATCCAAGCATGAAATTGAAAGAAATTTGGATTTTTTCAACAGATATCGAGCATAATTTCAATTCTTGATCGGTTTGCATCCGGGTCCTCTGAGAATTTGTCAACGTATCAAATCATCGCTCTTCCTTTCAACAGGCACGCAAGATGGTAGCAGGCTTGAATACAGCACATTGAATGGAAGATATAAGGATAGTTTCGACTTTCAAATTGATTTGAAAACATCAGCAAGCGAAGGAATTGTTTTCTATGCATCCGGTGTCAACACGAAGGATCTTATCGCTTTGTACATAAAAGATGGTTTGGTGAGTGAGACTTCAAAATAAGATGCTCTCTGTATGCCTTCGGATTAACACAGCTCGCACACTATATTGGTAACGTAGGTTCCGAGTACATCCTTGTATGCAGTGATTTACAGAGAATTTCTGCTTATATCGGAAGCACCCCTCTTTCATTTGTAGAACGGACCATCTGGCAAAGATTTGTCAAGTGAAACACATTTCCAATCCAATTCAAGTTTTCGACTCATCTCTCAAACTGTTGCCAATGTTCATGTTTCCTAAGCAATTCAGTTATCATAGTCATTCTCATAACAATATAATTTCAATATTCATATGTTAAAACCGATGAGTCGATTATTTTTTCATTCTTTATATTTAAAATTTGATTGATGAACAGAATGAAATGATTCGATTCGTTGATAAGGTTGAACGAGCAATTAGTTTAGACAACGTATCGTATGACCTTCGCAGGTGCACTTTACTTACGATTGCGGCAGTGGTCCTGCGCTGCTGGTTGGTGAGAAGAAGGTCAACGATCATCAATGGCACACGGTCTACTTCAAGAGATCTGGCATCGAGGGTGATCTTCTCGTAGACGAAGAGACATCTGTTCACGGTCAGTCTCAAGGTAGTACTGCGAGCACAGCTGTACAGCCACCCTTCTACGTTGGTGGAGTAGACCCTAGCAAGTCCGCCAATGTCTTTGATTCAATTGTAAGTATATTGAGAGTCAAAGAGAACAAATGATCATTTTGAGGGCTCTCTGTTCGAGGGACCGTGAATTGTGGCCCGTTTTGATTGACCACGATTTGGAGCGTGATGAGATAATGGACACATTCGTAAGCAAGGCAATGAATTTATAGCAAAGCTCCCAATCGACTTGTACGACAATCTCATCTGCAGAATAACTTCTATAAAAATGATAACTATTGGGGCGCACAAGTGTACATACAATATTCATTGCAAACTTTCACCCATTCATGGGATGAGAGAATAATGGGAAACCCTTTCCATAAGAAGGGTACATGGCTCCAGCATAGCCTGAAGTGAAGAAGCTTCGTGACTAACCAGGGTGGTGTCCAACCTTCGGATCGTAGATTCGGCTGAAACTTTGGGAATCGTCTCCTTTAGGCTCCAAAAGATGATATCTAAAGCCGCAGAGTCTAACGCTCAAGCGTGCTGAAGGACCTGCTCAAGAACAGCGACGAGCCATCGTGCTGCTCGGAGCTGCAGTCGGCCTTGGACTGCATGCTCGTCGTCCTCAAATGCGTCAACGAGCATTCCCAGTATATCTGTAGATGTCATTTTTTAACATGGGCCTACATGGCCAATGCTAATGTCATAAGCTGTAACTCGAAAACACTTGAGCTGTACACTATGCGGCTTTAGATATCATCTTTTGGTGTCAAAAGGAGATGATTCCCAAAGTTTCAATCAAAACTGTGACCCGAAGGTCGGACAACCTCCTGGTAAGAGATAGTATCCTACGCACCTAGGGCAAGAAGTGAGCTGAAGCCGAATGGTTTGCCCCCGAGGCGCAGCCGAGAGGACCATGTACTAGATCCGGGGTAACCCACATCTCCGCCCGAGGTGCGAATACGCCTATGAAGCACTCCAACCTACACTCTAAACCCCTTCCAATCAAGACTGATTTGTTTCCAATCAGCATCTGATTGGAACGTTCCATGCGATCTCTTGATTTGTTTCCAATCGAGTT
>JAPYYZ010001024.1:0-30987 GCA_030522705.1 Eretmocerus eremicus
ATCGCATGGAACGTTCCAATCAGATGCTGATTGGAAACAAATCAGTCTTGATTGGAAGGGGTTTAGAGTGTAAGTGGATCCCCGCGCTGCCCATCATAACTTATGGCGGTCTGCTACATCAATGCTCACAGACCGTGGGATTTTCAAGTGATAATTCTATCTTTCGCGTGCGATTCTTCATCGGATTCTTCAATGTTAAGTATATTTATAGATTAAGATTCGTATAGGTTTATGGTCCCTGCCGAATGAATAAGCAGATGCGCACGGTCAATTGAAAATTTTCTCGGTTAAACGTGTTGGTCCAATCTTCAAACCCATGTATATTCATAAATCTGACAAAGAAATTACTCAATAACATTTTCGACATTTGTTACAATCTACTTTCTGCTAATAAAGATTCACAATGCCTACACCTATTCGTACAACATTGCATCAACTCATTCTGTGGCTGGAATATCGGTTATTCCTTCCCGGGTCAAAATGGATGCACAATGTTCATATAGGATTATAGGTTCGAGAAATCTATGATCTTATATGAACACCTATGATTTGGGCCAGTGTTTCATAGATTGTTATGGATTGTCGCGGGCTTTCATAAGGATTCTCATAGTTTGGTTTAGGTTCTCACAGGAAACCCTCGTAAGTTTCCACAGTGGTCCATACATTCACCGCGAATTCTTGGCCATCGATCAAAAGAAACGTATAAAAAACTACGAAAACTTAAGAAGTTTTTTACAAATGAGAACCCATGAGAATTTCCTATGACAGTCATTGAGAATCGCCTATTAAACATTGATTCCATTTAAGTCATGGGTGTTAATTTACAATCATGGGATGTAAAAGCCTATGATCATATATGAACATGGTGCGCTTATTTTTACTTGGGTCGAGTTGGTTGTTACTCCACGCATCATTAGCAATCGTGTCATGTTTTTAACGACCATCTCTCCCTTGGTCGGCTGGCCATTCCCAGAGGAGGGCTCAACGGTGACTTTTCAGAAAAATTTTCTCACGGGGAAATGAATTATTCAAAAATTCTAAAACTCTTTTCCCGGCTTCTTCATCTCTTCCATCCGAGGTTGGTGTATTTTGGATTGGCCTGCGTGCAAAAACCTACGTCAAATTGCCTTGTGGAAAAAAGTTCATAGTACCCCGGTCTCGCTTATATGGTGTTGGAGAGCGGACAAGAGTGTCCCACCTAGTGTCTGTAACAACCTGACTCAATTTCAATAGCGAGTTTACATGTATGAGCGGTGCAATTGGTCGGGCAGTGGTGGCAACGATCGTATTTGAGTCGGAAGGTCGGAAGGGGCTGCAAAAAACTGTTTTCCGGTGCAATACGTCGCCGCGCGGGAGAGCCAGCCCTCGAGTCGGGCCGTGTCAGTGTCGCACGGACCGTGAAAAACGGAGAGTGCAGCGCAGAGTGCAGAGAGCGAGGGGCGAGCAGCTTCTTGCGTCTGGTGCGCGGGTGGCCGAGCCGCGCTCGCACCAACGGGCGATCGCGACGCGCAAAAATGCGGACGCGCGCGTGATTTATGCTCGCCATCAGTCGGCGCGGGCCCGAATTGCACGCGCATTTTTCCCGTTCGCGAGAGAAACACGGGGACACCGCGCGTTGTACGCGTCGCATGGTCAAACTGGAAATTGATTGCGCGAGCTCCGACTGCAGCCCGCCGAACTGATGCTGCAGCCACACGCAGTTTTGACGAGTTTCGGGAGAGCGATAGAGCGGAGGGCCATATCCCGGGCGTCAACTCTGCGACGCGCGACTTGCCGTCTGTACTCCGCTTTTCGTCCGTTTGGTTTTGCCGGATTGCGAGGCTCGTGTGCGAGCCAACTTTCGACTCTTGCCTCGTGTTATACGTATACTAGCCGGATTTCCGGGAGCGCCAAGTCCTTTTGCCAACGAGCCTCGCGCAGCGTTATACGCGGGTGCGCGAGCGATTGATTCGACTTTTCGTTTCGAAATCTATCGCTTTCTCTGTAAAATCGATTTCTCGATATGGATGCTGACCTTATTTGCCTAGCAATAATGTGCGAATTCGACTCTCGTGGCGTAGTCGGGCGCTTTAACGATTGCTGGAGCAGGGCTGACCAGTTCCGTCTTTTTCTACTTGCGCGAATGAAGTAGTGCCATTGCTTGTGGATTGATGGATATTACAAAACAAACAAATAGATACTATGGGCGTGAGACTCATCTTGATGAGAATGCCCGTACACGGCAATGATTTCATCACTACAAAAGAGTCGAAACTCCTCCTTGAAAAATTTGGCGAATCAAAAAAAGTAATCTCTCCTCTTTCGTCTTTTCAATTATCTCGTTAACTGCGGTGACGGAAACTGGCGTTCCTCTCCGAGTAGCAGAACTGTTGAAATTGGTATTTCTGTACCTCAAGAATCGAACTTCGTCGAAAGTTTTTCATTTCAGTTGATATTGCAACCAATACTAATCCCGCGAAATTTCGAATGCAGAAAAGACTCATTGTGATAGTCTTTAGTACCAACAAAACCGCAATCATTAAAAGTTGCGAGATCCCAATTTCTTGTTTTACATTTGAATAATTGAATTTGTTATTAAGATGTGCTCGTTACCACCTACCACGTGCATTTCCTACCGGAAATCACGAAGATAACTGTACTCCTGAGAAACATGCTAATTCGACCTTCAGATTTTGACTTATTCGACTTCATCACTTATTTGCCTCCATGGTTGTTTAGATACCATGCAAAGCAGAAATTATGGAACAGAGCAAGCAGGAATAAGAAGTACGCGTTTTTCAAGCGTGTTAAGAAATCACTTTCACGTATACCAGTCGTGATGTGGCTCACAATCATTCGACTAAATTCAACGAAAAGTAAACGAATCAAATTCATCAACTGAGTCGATTTATAGAAAGAATTGACTGTCGTGGATAGCTTACATTCAAGGGATGTCTTATTTTCGGGGATGTCTCTTATTTGAAGGTTCTCCTCTGGGAGAAGGAGGTGTCTTATATTCGGTTGAGGGCTTATATTTCACCCGTATCCCTGATGGAGGTATCTTTTTTTCGTGGGAGGGGAGAGGGTCTTATTTTCATAGGCGTCTTATCATAGTCGAAATACGGTATATCGATAGAATAAATCTAATCAATATTGGGGCTCTATCGCTCAGCCACCTCCCTTGTAGTACAGTTGGTAGTATTCCGGTCTAGAATTCCGAAGGGCGTGGGTTCAAACCTCACCCGGAGCGATTTTTTCATCTCTGTGTTGCTTTCGAGAAAATTAAAATCTCTTCGAGTTGCAGACACAAAATGAGAGGTGAACGAGGAGGTGGAGTCTCGACAGTCGAGCCATTATCAAGCTATAAGCGCCATCATGAGCGCTACGATAAGTGGCTTGAAAAAATGATAAAGTAATTTCTTAAATATAAAATCAAGCATTCTCAAGTTACAGTCTCCATATTAATATTTTTTGTATGCCTATAGTATAAGACAAATCTACCCAATTCCGTTAATGCAATCTACATATTTCGTAACACCTTGTTTCGACGTCAGCTACAATATTCCGACATTACATTTTGCTTCAGTTGATCATCGGTCCTCGTGATTTTCGTAGAAGTGGACAAGGCGAGGACCGAAGTCACCTCATAAAAACCTAGAGTTGACAATTTCCCGTTCAAATTGCTATTCTAGACGACCGTCGCTCCGAAACTCGACCGACAATAATTCAAAATGTAGAGGATATCCTATCTTGCAAGAAATTATTTAGGAGTGATAGAGGTCGGTAAAATGATGTATATTAAACAGGTCACCGTGCGAGTAGTTGTGGTGTATCAATCTTTCCCGAAATTTTCTATTATGTTGTGACGAAAAAACGCGCGTATGAAAATATTTGTACAATTCTGTGGCTCACATGTATTTTGAAAGTGAATTCTCTAAATTGCTTGGAGTGACTTTTCACTGGAACAGAGTGCTTCGAATGAAGAGATGCTCGGAGAAATGTAGAGAGAAGCTCTACGTTAGCTTTGAAATGGCCCCCAGCAGCTTCTCTAAGGCGGAAAGAGATCGGGACTACGGCGTTTACTGTCTCTTTCCTAAGAAGTGACCAGAGTCTTTATTCTGTAGGCCACCCCAGTTTAGGGTAGGCACTATACGAGTTGAGATTTCAAATTGCCCACGTTCAGATAGGAGTCAGCTGGCCTATTCGATCATCGAGCAGTGCATTCTTTCGGGCAATACAACGGTTATGACAGAACATGTGTGTACGTATACATACGTGTTTCATTGATCACAAATCAAGTATTTTTACCACTGAGGATATGATCACAGAGCATGAAAGTTTCTCTGGACCTTCTACCAGAGTTCTGGGGACTTTCCTGGAAGATTCTCTTGAAATCCCGCGTTAGAAAATGGATATATTTTCGCGGATAGATATCTGCCTGAATCGTCCCATGATAAAAGATGGCTGGAATCAGAAACATTCGAAAAGGATTTATTGGGGTGTCTTTGAAATTTCTCTGGAGTCGCCGGTATGTCTCCAAAAGATCTAATGTATCAGTGATCAATAGGTCGGTACAATGCTCGGCATGGTGACTAACAATTCAATAAGGGCGAAAATTCCAGAGTGATCCTTTTCAAAATCAGCACATTGGGGAAACTTTACGGCGCAGAAATAACCTAGAGTCGACGACATCACGCAATTCATAAGAGTACTCACGTTGTTTCAGATTCATGCAGGATCTCAATGAGATCCATGGAAAAACTTGCTAAAGGAGCCTTATGTAACAGCACTACTCGCCGATATTGCGGGATTATATCGATATCAGGGCATGCCCAACGACTTCCTTCAGGGTCAGACTCGCCTCCATAAAGTCAACACTTAACCACTCTCCTTCTCACACTAACTCGTTGAACGGTCTATGAGAAACAACTTTCGATCCACTTTTTCTTCTCGTCGCTCATGAATTCATCTTCTAAAAGCACATTAGGAGTAAGTAACCACGCGAGTTAGTACAATTAGTTCTGGGTACGCGCCTATCAATCATCGGCCCACAACAACCGCATCGGTCTTCGGTTCCCGCGCGCAACTGGCGTATTCGAATGCCCTAGGGACCCTATAGTGCCCCTATTGACTTGTCATCTAGAGACCCTATACTTGTCGTCTGCTCCCCGACATTCTTTACATTTCTTTTTTCAACCTGTCACTTTCAGGACATCCACATCATGATTTCGTGGCACTTTTCACGAGGAACTTTGTTAAATCTATTTTTAGTGCAAGATTATGATCAGAAGTTATGTCAATAATTAAGTATCTGTCGCTCTGTGCAGACTAAGATCAAAATCCTACGAGCAGTATATAGCAGTTTCTCACCACATGACATGAAAATCGTCCAGCTTACCACAATCGATCATGTATGATTGTTATGAGCCTTATTCAAGCATACAATAAAATTTGAGAGATGGCCCAAAACTTCGAATACTGTATCGCTTTGTTGCGCGACAATGAAGAGAGTGTAAAAAAAGAAGCCAAACAAATCATCTTGAAACTCTGCAACAATATCTTGAAAAATCCCAAAGAGGTCCGGTACAGAACAATTAAATTGAGTAATCCACTTGTTTCCTCCAAACTCTTGCCTGCTGCTGGTGCTATTGAATGTCTGTTTGAAGCTGGTTTCATTGAGGTACTGCAAAAATTAATTTTGATCGATTCCTCAAAATGTGAAGATATTACAGCCCTTTTCTTTCAGAATGATGATGAATTTCTTTTGCCAACACACGCATCGCTTGTAGGCATTCGGCAATTACATAGTCTTTTGAGTGCCAATGTTTCTGTCTCAAAATTTGAACAATCAACTTCAAATCACAGCATGAATGCACAGAGGGTCTCATCCAGTCCAAGTAGGCAATTTGAAAATCTAAGGAACTACAAGGAGCAGAGTTTTCTCACAACATTGTCTCATCATTTACAATCTGTCTTGAGATATGAAGATCAGGATCTACAAAATAAAGTCAAGATGATTCTACCTCTTGAAATTCTACAAATTAAAGCCATGGAAAAACTGAGAGAAATCCAGAGGTACTGATCCATACTTTTATTTAGCCGTTAAAGAATAACTTTCCATTTCCTCTTCCACTTCCAGACAAACAAAATTGGAAGAAAAATCAGATGATGTTGTATTTGAAGATGTTCTTTTGAGTGAGTTACTGAGCTGGTTCAAATTAAAATTTTTCAAATGGGTTGACAGTCCTGTGTGTAACAACTGTAGAGGAGAATGTTCACACTATCGAGTAGTTGAGTCCGCCAATCCACAGATATCCAGAATTGAAATTCACAGGTAGAGAAGCTGTTATCTTTACCTTGTTAATTTTTACTACATAGATCTAAATTCAAAAACTTCTCATGAATCCCTTTGTATGCCTCAGGTGCAAAACTTGTGGATTTGAAAATGAATTTCCGCGATACACAGATCCAGAGATCTTGTTGTATACACGAAAAGGTAGATGTGGAGAGTGGGCAAATTGTTTCACATTAATATGCCGTGCAGTAGGATATGATGCAAGACTTGTGTATGATAAGACAGATCATGTTTGGACTGAGGTAACTTGGAGTATTTATCAAAATTCTAAATCTTACTTCAGATGTATTAATGACTTTAACTTAGGTTTGGTCAACTGCTCACAATAGATGGATACACGCAGATGCTTGTGAAAACATCATGGATCGTCCATTAATTTATGAAAAAGGCTGGGGCAAGGAGCTCTCATATATAATCGCGTTCTCTAGGGACGAAGCACAAGATGTCACGTGGAGATACACGAGTAAATTCAAGGAAATCATGAAACGTAGAAATCTTTGCTCTGAAAAAGCTCTGTCTTTATTCATCCAACAATTGAATATAAAACATCAAACAAGGAGAGGCTACAGTCTTGTAAGAAGAAATTTTGTTATCAAACGCAGTGCGTTTGAGCTTGCTGGGATGTTAATTGCACCTCCAGGCTATGAAAAGCCCAGTGAAACTTCAGAAGGTGAATCTGAGTACAGTGGAAGAACATCCGGATCTTTGGCGTGGAGAATTTCTCGCGGCGAAACGAACGTAAATCATTCTTTGCTCACGATTTTCGTATTCCTTAACTTAAACCTCAACAACTGTCTCTCTTACAGGCTAAAAGATTCAAATCCATAAAATGGAGTATTCCTCCAGGAATTCTGAATTTTGAATTGACTTATTCAGTTGTTGATGACAGCTACACATCCAAAAATCTCAAAGAGAATAAAATCTTGGAAAAAACGAAAGGTTGGAGCAACGGAATCGAATCAATGACTGGTGGAATTTTTAGGAAAGAAGAAGCTGATTGGAAAATGGTTTACTTAGCCAGATCACCTGAATCAGAGTTGGGTTCGATTTGTTGGACTCTTACCACTAACAACGACTTCAGTATATACATAGATACTGTGTTTTTGAATGCAACTGTAGCAACATTCCATAAAGCAATTGTGAAGTGGGAATTGGAGGGGATTTTTTGCACAAATGAAGGATCAAAAAAAGAGAAAAAAAGTATTACGGTATTAAGCGAAAATTTTGAGACAAAAGATCTGAAAGGTGCCTCTGAGATCACTCTGAAAGCTACACTTTCTGGTGGTGAAGGTGAATTAGCTTGGCAGCATGCACAACTTTTCCGTCAAAGTTTGAATACAAATGATTCCAATGTAGCTTCCTTAACGATAAGATTGCATTTGATGAAGCGGTTTGACATTGATGAGAAACTTTCAAATCCACTGTGATATTGTAAAAATTGAGTATAAATAAGTTTGTATCGAGAGGATAAATTATTTACAATTAATTACAACAAGTTAGATATAAAATCATCACAATTATCAAAACTGTACACGTAAGTTCAGTTTTTCCTACTTATCAACGTTGTATTTTTACGAGAGGTCAATTATCAATAAAATTGCAAAAGGCGATCATGTGAGGCATTGCAAAGTGCCTTTCTATAGACGTCCAAAATAAAAATCACAAAACCTATAATGAAGTTCTTATCACATGCTCGAAACCGAGATCGATCGTTTTCATCGGCAGAATTCGTCTGATTAGGTAACTGATTCACCTAAGCATTTCGTTGCTTAGCTTTGATGAGTAACATTGATTATGAATGTTTGTGGATAACGACCCATAACGGGACGCACAAAAGTTAATACTCGTCGTTGATAAGTTCTCTTATTTCTTTGCAAAGCTTTGCAAAATCTGGGCGCTGGTGGCTATGAATATGCCAACAAGGGTGCATTATTTTGACGTAAACTCGTTGAGGACACGAGGGTGGACAAGGCAGTCGCGAACCTCTCTCCAAAGCTCTCAACTGGTCAGCACCTCCTTCCTCTTCCAGAGTATTGATACTGTTTTCCGATTTTCCATCGGCGTTCACGAATTCTGGCAACTTTGGATCCTCGCCGAAACTAAACGTCTCGTACATCGTAACGCCGAAGGACCAGACATCGGAGCGAGGTGAAAATTTTCCATCTCTTAAACTCTCTGGCGCGTACCTACGAAATAAATGGTAAAGTACAATTTGATTCGAGGCTTTCGTAGATAATTGCGACAAATCAACGTAGACGACCAAATTACCATTTGATCGGTAAATCTCTGTTGGTCTGTAGAATATAATAGTCATTCTTCCCAGTCACTTGCGCCAGTCCAAAGTCGCTGATTTTCACTCGATTGTCCTCGGCGACGAGAATATTTCTGGCTGCAAGATCACGATGTACGACACTCTTCCGCCCGAGATAATCCATTCCCGTCGCAATGTCCAGAGCAAACCCCAATAGAGTTTTGTGTGTGAGAGTTTCGCGATGTATTGCCAAGTAACTCTGAAGAGAGCCATGCTTGACAAATTCCATAACCAGGCACACTTCCGGCTCCGAGATGACGCCCAAAATTTCAACGACATTCGGATGTTTCAAAGTCTAAGTAAAAAATATGGAGGTTTAGACAAATTGATTTGAAACGTGTCTAAAGAGACATTGATTGGCTCACCTTCATTATGTCAATTTCTCTCTCGAAATCGCGCAAATCCGCTTCGAGGGCACGCATCTTCAACTTTTTGACTGCCACTTGTTGAGGCTCGACATCTTTTACACTCTCTCTTTCAAGAGTCCCGAGATAGACTTCTCCGTAAAATCCTTGCCCGATGCGGCCTTGTAAGATGACGTTGCAATCGGCATCGAGCTCGAAAATACTCTGCATCTGCCCAAGGAGACTGCCGTCGTTGTCATACTCGTTATTTCCAGTGTCGTCGCACGTGCCGCTTGTTTTCGCCCACCAGCCCAAATAAGTTGAGAGAACGTCATCGGTGTCTATCAATGGGAATCCGCTCCAATTGCCTTGACTATTACCTAAAAAATATCATCATGCCCGAGTGATAACTGTATTCCAAGAGATTAATGCGAGACTCGACAATCATCATATTGAGCAAGAAATTTTCTCGGTCAATTTTGACGACGTCTCATTGGTTATTCCAATACCTTCTGTCGTTGTGGGTAAAAGTCAATGATTTCTATGGGGGTGCGCAAGTTACGTACAATCATTCGAGCGCGAATGTGAACTTCTTGATGAAGATTTTTAGAATATAGCTCGGGTAATCGGTACCAACATGATCTATGCCAACAATAAGGAAATTTTTGGTCAAAAAAATCAATTTCTCCCAAATGCAACGAGAATGTCATTATTTTGTTGATCAGTTTCTTGTCCTCCAAAATCATGAAACTCATCAACAATATACTTCATATTGGGGGCGACAAGTTATCCACCGAAGATGTAACTATTCTTCTTAGTCCAAATCAGGTAGTATATCTACCATTTCTGGATATGAACTAAACGTCAATTTGCCGTCCCGAGCTGGGAGCAAATAGAATTTCGAGGGCCTGCCCACAAAATTGAGGATAATTCAAGTAATTCAGGATCCCAAAACTACTTGAAGGAGATTTTAAAGATTTCAGGGGTCAGTAGACACCCTGCCTTTGATAGCTACCGGGATCCATCAAATTTTAACCCTCTAGGGCAGGGGGTGTCGAAAGTTGACCAAAAATTGATTCCAAGTGATGAAGAATCTCTCTTATAGCTCAAGAGAGGCCACTACGCATGAATTGAATTTTCCTCAAAATCGGCCTTAACCTGATGCCAGGAGAAGTTGATGGTTCACTAACCACGTAGGTGGAGAGAGGCCGTTGTTAGGAATGACTGAAATAAGTTTGACCCATATCAATTGATGAGTTTGGTCACAACCTTGAAAATATTTTCTATGATCATGGGTCCTGCAGGACCCGCACAGCCATAGAGGGTTAACCGTCGATTTCAATTCGGATTCTAACAGAAAGTGGCATTCATTATTCGAGTAATAGATTCATTTGGACCAGTCGTTTGGATCAGTTCCGCGATTGCGCTGTAGTATCAAGCAAATATTGGCGAACAATTATCTGAAATTTGTTGACGCGAATGATTAGAAAAAATAATTAGTCCTGTACGTACTTCTTCTAATCATACAGCTTACATTGCTCTTTTTCTAAACTTTGCTCATGGTTCATGGTCAAAATTTCGAATATTTTTCCGAAATGCATAAATTCATCTTCACGACCAAGTAATAATCATAACTCAAGATCCGATTAACTCAAAAATAGTTTGTATGTTGAATACGGATCTCGTATTGAGATGTGGTAGGTAAGTTGTAGTATTCATATACCAAGTTCAAGAGTTTATTCGCCGACTTAATAATGGTTCTTTTCGACTCGATCTGAAGTGTAAACTTGAACTGTGTAATTTTGTAAACTGTAAGTGAGGATCTTCTCTATTTTAAAAAACCAATGTCTGTATGATTTGTAGACCTGAGGGTAGTAAATTAACTACCGAAACGGAGGTCGTAGCAAATAAAAGATTGACTCGTCAAGTACAGCTGCTATATCCACCATTGTTTATATTTACTTTCTTTACGAGGGCTTCAATCATGGCTACATCTCAAATAAAAACCATATTTGACACGTGTATTGCAAACTCATTCTTTCTAATTTGAGAGCACTCGCAAACCGTGGAATTGGAAAGTAATAGTATCAATAAGGATCTTAAGCATATAAAAAGAGGTCATTCGCATACTACGTTACATAAAGAGAGAAATAAAGAGTGAGTCAGAATATTTTTCAATGAAATAGTCCTCTTTTGCGTTCCGTAGAGCTGAGAAAGGGAGTTAATAATTGCTGAAAAATATTGCGTAATACATAAACGACCTTTCACAATCTTTCCCCACATCGGAAATTTGAGCACACGAAGAGAATTACAAAATAAATACCTCCTGAATTGTCTTCGGAATCATCCCAGGGCAAACTTGTGCGATCGGTAAAAAGACTACTGGACCTCGAATCACAATCTGAAGATGAATTGTGTTCAGTCATGTCACTAATGTCATCATCCACGAGTTCTGAGTCATTCGCTCGTCTCGGAAATGCTGTAGCATATGCATGAGATCGTCTTGAGTTATAAACTTGATACTTGATCTGATTTATGTCTCGCATAATAGCTTGGGGTTGTTTTCTCGATCCACCAAATTCGCCCCAGCAGTCAATCATGAGTTTGTAAACTTCGGCTGGACAACCATTTGGGATAGGAAGGCGTTGCCCACTCGCATAGTACTATAACATCAAATCTTTTATGGATAGCTCTCACTCAATAAAAAAAGTATCAATCGCAAATCATGTGAAGCGGCAGACCTTGCTGACTGCATCGGTATCTCCCGTAGACGGTATCAATTTACCCCTCGAGAAAATTTCCCATAAAGTTGTTCCGACAGCCCAAATGTCAGCTTGGATGTTACGTTTTGCTAATTCAGGATTACCATGACACTCTGGTGGAAGCCAATGAACACTAAAAACAAACAAATTTTATTGCGATTGCTGAATTTATCGAGTGACGCTTGTAAAATGAGGTGAGACGTGGAACTCAAACTTACTCAGCTGGAGTATAATTGAAAATCCCTGGATCGGCTAGCTTTACCACAAAACTGTTATCAGTATGGGCGTGTACAAGCAATTTTCTGCATCTGATGTTTCCATGGACGACTCCATTTTCCTCCTATTCTCAACAATTTTATTCGACGTATTAACGCCATGTCTAAGAATAGTAAACAATTATGTTGTACAATTACCAAGTGCCAAACAGCAGTTGCAAGACACGCTGCAGCTTCGACCATATCGACAGTTTTGATTGTTTGCGGCGAATTATCGCGCAAATATGCGTCAAATGGTCCTAGTTTCACGAGCTCAAGTAACATTCCTACAGCAGGAGCTAGAGTCACGCCATACAATCTAGTTCAAACGAAAAAGCTCAGTAACTTTACGAATTAAATTTTACAAAAATTGCTAAGATTCCCACCTCACAAGAGCACTTGATCTCAGCTGGCCCCATTTTTGGGCTAACTTCAAAAACTCCTTGGTTTGATGACTTTCATCTTTCAATAACTTGATTGCAGTCTCCAATCTTTTACCTTTTGTGACTCGCCACATAGCTCTATAAACTGTGGTGATAGAACCTGTAGAAGATGATACTTTCTTGGACAGACTTTGATTCTCACTGCTTTTGAGAAAAGGTTGAGCCTTGTACACTTGCAGTTCGTGTGGCATGACACAACATGGTCTTCCCTCAAGAACCTCAGCAACTATCTCTTCATCAGCCACCACATCACTAGCCAATTTTTCAGGAGTGCAAATCAGCAACAAAGGAGACTTGTCTAATGGAAAAATTTACAAGATTTGAATACCATGTTCAAAAATTCATCACTTACTATGAGGGATTATAATACCATATTCTGAAGGAGGTAGACACTCGTTGAGGTACAGCGAGTTATCAGGGTCTTTGTGACTGCTGATTAATTGAGCAATTGATCTAAATCTTTGCAGAGAGTCAGACAAAGCAAATTCTTCAGGTCCGAGTTTCTCAATTCTATGTGTTCTAGGTTTTGAGTCCTTCCCACAAGCATCCAAATAAAATGTGTTATATTTGGACTCACTTTCTCGTAATATGAATGTACCTGGCCTGTTACTCCTTTTTTCTTCCAATTTTGAGTATGAAAATTCTCCCCTAAGCATAGTCAATATGAAAAATATTGTTTTTACGAAAAAAAAAAGAATGAGAACTCAATCACTCACCCTACAGGGCCATGGCACTTTAGCCTATGTAAACGTTCTAAGCTTGGAGTCACAGCATCACCACAAAGGTTAAAAGTCCATTTTATGGACAAACGATAGTATCCATCCAAAGCAGACACAAATGACATCAACAGTGAATTGTTGTTGAACTTGAGATATGATGGGATGCCGTTTTTTCTTGATACTTCAACAGTATTATCTTGCCTACAATCAAATGATTTTTAGTGACATAAAGTAATACAGCTCCAATGACGCAATTTGTAGAATGTGGTTCCCTCTGTTTTGATAGAAATAATTTTGAATCAATCACCTTACGGAAACAAAGCACAGATCTTCAATGGCACATAATGACCTCCAATTGTTATTGCTTTCATCTAGATGGCAATACTTGATATCTGTAACATTTATCCTTAACAAAACACGAACTGGTGGATTAGGCAACCCCCTATCCATCAAAGCCTTATATTCTTCGCATAGATAATTTGGGGCCATTGTTTCAAATTGATTGAGATACTGTTCCTTCACAAATGATGCATCGTGACCTGATAGCCGAGCCAGAGCATTGTGTATTGGTCTTTTAATGAAAAATGAATGACGTTTGATGCACTCTTTGGGAATATACTTCTTATAATCATTGCCAATAATATCTCGAGCAATATCCTTCTCCAACATAACTCTGAAATTCATAAAATACCACTGATTCTCTAATGAAATATGCAAAATCATGGAACACAGACAAATGCTCACCTATACATATCACAGACACCCAAGCCAATCAATTCCCGCTTATGTTTTTCATAAACAATATCTGGAACCTTATTTTCTAACACATCACTTCTCACTTGCTGGAAATAATAGTCATAAGCTCTACTTCGTAGACTAGACGGCTTGAATCTTAATCTGAACTCAAATTTGTGTTTATCTCTTGCATTGAATCTGTAACCAGAATAGAACCAATGCTTTGTTGAACGATTCCTCAGTGCAAAAAGATGTCGAGCCACAGGTCCAATTCCAAAATGCTGACATATCTGGAAAAATGAGTCAATGACAATGAAGAACTCGTTTTGTTTTGCGTTAAAGAATGAAATGTAGATAATTAACCTTAATGCATAAGTCTTCTGCTGTGTACCCCACTGCATAAGTAATGTTAATCAACTTCACCTCTGTGGCCACATGCACTACGGCAATTTTGTCTTCCTCCATCCTATGTAGAGATGGAAATTGACATTTTTGGACAAATCAAACCCACAAATTACATATCCACTGCTTTTGACAACAACGTATCATTCTGTTTACTCTTCATCGGGACTGTTTTTCGCGATCTTACTTCACGCCTCTGTACTAAATGAGATGCACCTCACCTACAGTGCGTACACTTTTCTTTAGGCGTTTGTTTTGTTTTGTTTGTTTTGTGTATCGATTGCGGGTGGACGTATAGGAAAGTATACGGTAGGACCCGCTCGGCGGCGCCATAGGTGCAGCACAGCAAAACCAATATAGGATCTCTCAGCTGACAACGTTCAACGTGGCATTCACTTTGTTTACACTGCAAAGCGAATAGTTCTCACTCATGGTACGCAAAACCGCAAAACCAACAAATTTATAGATACCTAGATTAGTTTTACGTGAGTATCAAATAACTCAAAATAAAAAGTTCACGTAATTCATAAAATCCCTCCAGTGTGAGGTACGTTGAAATGTAATGGTACAAAAAAATCACAGACATAAGATTGATGGACATGAGATAGCTATCATACAAGTGACCAAGTCTCATCAAAACCTTTTTGTTTGGTCTGTTTTTGCCCAGCTAATGATGTGATTCTTTTTCAGCAAATATCAAATAGAAAATTCAAAATAGAAACTCTTCAATCTTACCTAATAAATACCAGGACAGTATCAAAGACATAAGTGAAGTTCCTAGTGCAATAAAGTATTTTGAGCATCAGGTCTCACTTTGCCAAACCGTTAGATTGAATAAGATATCATGTCCCAACAAGTAAGATGAAGAATTTTCAATTGTAACTTGTAAAAAGTTCTCTCTTTGTAATCAATTTTCATTTTTTACAGACTTATGAATTCAATGTAGAAATGACATGCGAGGGATGTTCTAATGCAGTGAACAGAGTGCTTGGAAAAATGCCAGGTTTTTGAAATATTCCACTATCTAAGAGAAATATCCTCAATATCAAATTTACATTGTCACTCCAAAATTGCCTTACAGATATCAGTGATATTAAAATCGACCTTTCATCTAAGAAAGTGTATGTAACCACAAGCCTTGGTCAGAATGAAGTGTTGGAAACAATAAAAAAGACTGGGAAATCAACAACTTTTGTTGGGATCAAAGAATAAACATGACTGAGTAAGATATTTCAATTGTTGTATATTATTGATACATATTAGCTGGAGATGATTTCTAAGGTTCTAACATGTAATTACAAGTCAATTTCCTCAACATATTTCTTAGTATTAATTCAATCTCTAGAGAATATTAAGAATATTTCAAATCAGTCTATCATCTGAATGTCTAGACATGATGCAAAATTTTCATCATGCCAAAGAGCAACTTCATGTTTTGATTTTTTGTATGTACAGCTAGTTCATTCAATTTGATCATCTTGGTCAAAAATCAGTCAGTCAAAAACTGGGACGGAATCTCAGTTAGATTTCATTAAAAGTCTTCCATATATCTCCCAATCATCAAAAAACTCTGCATCATTCAATACCTGTATCAATCATAGGTAATCTTCATTTTGTTATAGTCATTTGGATATTTGATCAAGTTTCCTCTGACAACTTGATACATCCAGCACACTCCATATTTCAAGCACTACATCCTAAAATTTCAATCACTTGAAACTTTTAGTTTTTTATGGAGTACGGCAGATCTTTTACCTTTATGGAAATTCGATTTCCACACAAAGAGCTGGCAATCTGAACTACCCGATGCAAAATAATCTCCTTCTTTTGAAAATATCACAGCAGTAACACTTTTGGTGTGACCTTTCAGAGTATAAATTGGTCTTCCTTCCAACAAATCAAGTACCTAGGATACACAATGACAAAAGATATAATCAACATCCTACTATGAAAAATTGTAAACATTCACAAAACCTTCATTGTGGCATCTTTTGAAGCTGTCAACATGAATTTTCCATTGGGATGGAATCTTGCTTTACAAACTGAATCCTCATGAGCATCGTAACACTGTTGTAGAAATCCAGATTTCAAGTCAAAAATTTTGACAGCCCCATCTGTGCTAGCAGCACCAATAGCATTGCCATTTGGGTGAAATTCCACATCCATGAATGATGCTAATCAATGAGAAAATATAGATAATTGAAATTCATTCATTTTCAAATAATTTCATCAATAGATACCTTTTAATTCAGTGAATGTTTTCACACACTGATTACTTGCGATATCCCATATTTTTATTGATTTGTCATCACTGCAAGTCACTATGAGCTTTCCATCTGGGGAAAATCTAGCACACCTCACCCAGTTGGTGTGGCCTACACAGGACTGTAAAAACCTTCTCTGACAGACCATCCATAACTTAGCAATTTTATCATCTGATGAAGTTAGTAACTAGAGACATCAATATATGTACAATTAGATCTCAAATCCTCAATAGTAATGGATGAAAATACATACTTTATCCCCATCTGGATTAAATTGCACAGACCGCACTGCTCCATGATGGGCTATAAAATCCAAAGATTCTCCTCGAACTTTAGGGACCCACACCCTTACAGTTCTATCCTTGGATGCCGTTGCAAAAACTTCTCCAGAGGGAGCATAACTGACATCTAAAACTTCGTCTTTGTGACCAAGAAATCGGTATGCTCTACTTGACTCAGCAATTTGCCAAACCATGCAAGTCTTATCTACACTACTGGAAACAAGTCTATTTGTTTCGGGATGGAATGACAGGCCTGTTATAGTATTTTTGTGTCCTTTGTAATGCTTTTCAACAATTGGATCATATTCCATTTTTACGAAAGTTCCTGCAAAATGGCAGTTCTCTCATTAAATGTAATTAGAGGAAGGAGATTTGCTTCCAATAATTCTTTGTAAGACCAATGTCATAAGATCCAAATAATTATTTATCTGCACAATCTCAATTGAAACAATAATTCTACAATAATATGAGTAAAAAACAAGAGATGCATCAACAGTGGCTGCATTGTACACACAGCTTTATAATGAACTGAAGAACTATTTGTCAATAGAATTGAAACCCCTTGCATGAGCTCCAGAAAAGAACAATTCCCTCAACAATTTTGACTTTTTTATTGAATTTTGCACGTTTTTAAGATAATATATTTGTGACATTACAACAATGCTCTAATAACCATCGAATCCTGCGTGAAGTTTTGAATTTTATAACCTCAATCTAGCACTTGACGTGCGCTCCGATTCTCCAAAACGATGAAGAGTCTTTCCAATAATATTCCGGTTTTTCTTACTGGTCGCGAAAAACGATTCGGACCAAAATTAATTGTATTATCATTCATTATTACCTTGTTATCTATGCACGCATCATGTGTTGTACGATGAGGCTGAGATGTAAACAATGCAGTATAGTTGGTACTAATGTATATACATAGATATGGTATATGGTTGATTGCGCCGTAAGTTTTATGCGCGAGTTACCCATATATATCGATGATTCGGCAAAAAGTGGTATTTCTTGGGGCCAAAAATGTCCACGGGTTGATTTGGGGCAAAAAATTACTTCGGCCCCGAATGTGAACCCTCCGAGGCCAAATGAGTTTCGGTCGGCCAATTGAGTTAATTTAGCGATAAGTTTGACTTGTTTGGGTACTAAACAAGTATCCACAGCGACACATAGGTAAGCCCGCGATGAATTTCAGGAAAAAAATCGACATCGAGTGGGAGATGGGATTGGCAGGCACGGGATTGACATTTCGCCCTCACGGTCAGGGCTCGAGCAAGGTCCATTCTCTGAGAATTCCTTGTGTTCGCCCGAGTCTGGAAATCTTGCTAGTTCGACTCGTCTCGATGAAAATTGGACTCATTCAAGCTCATTCGCGGAGTCTCGAAGTGAGCTTTCAAATTATTTATAAGATATTGAAAGACGAGGAAGCTGAAGGCTTCAGGGAGTCACATGGGCTCAAATACGGTCACATACGCCACATCCAATGTCTCGCGATCTGGTGCTAAGTTATATCAAAGTTACAAAAAAGGGATCCTCGGAGATAAGGGGTGCATCCAAGCTACTTTTGTTATAATTGTTGTCAATAAAGGTTTATCGGACATCAGCCCTTCTTTGAAACTCATTTCATAACCTACGGAATAAGCTCTAGTATGCGCCAAATAGCGCAATGCCTAGAGAGTTTTATCCCAAGTTTGAAAACAGTCACTTTTCGTAAGTCTCAAATTATCGGCAAATCGGAAATCGCTTCGCAATGAATGCATAAGTTAGTGATTTTCCATCGATCCAGGCCGTTTTGTTCCCCATCTTCTAAGATTAAAAACATAATAGTCCGATTAAGTCTCAATCCGAAGTTCCAAGGGTGGCAAAATTGAGATCGTTCTCTTCCACGTATCATTTCAATCTATCCAACTTGAATGTAATATCAACGACACGAGTGTTGACATACTTATCGGTAGGATCTCAATCATTGAGAAAATGTCTAAAAGGTAATACCATTTGTGAAACACCTCATACGCGAATCTACGAGAGAAGGGAGGTTCAAAATTTCACTCTTCCTCGAACATGTGAATCCGCAGGGTTGTGAACTTTCTGAGTTATTCCGGTTTATACTATTCTTGAAATCCATCAGATATGATTTTGAAAAAGAAGTTGCCACACTCCAAGAGGAATTGAGAACTTTCATCAGAATATTGGTTTCAGCGACGTCTCCCGTCAAGTCATCTTGACGAACAAGTTTTCCATGTGTATTCAGCAACCGGTGCGCCTCATATTTAAGTATTTGTCAAAGAATCATCAACGGGCCAAAGCTCACGTGGCATAACAAAACGAAATTGAAACCGAAGGATTGGTTCTTCAAAATGCAATTAAAGGATGTACATGGAGTTACCCTTTGTAAAAAATTCAACTGAAATAAAGGAAATGATCAACCGAGACCTAATGAGTTCAGCCCATTATTTTTGGTGCATTTGGATCCATATTTGTCGTAAAATGTTGAAGGAGACAATTCGATGAAGTAAATTAGAGGATTCCAAACATTTTAATTACATTACTCCAATGTAAACAAGGAATTAACAGTTCATCATTTGCTATCAACCAAAGTCAATTGAATTATAAAAGTAGATCAAACAATCTATCTATTGAATCAATAATTCCAAAAATTTGTTATTGCTAACAAATACAGGCTTACTCAAAGATGAATTCAAATCTTCATTCAAGTACAGTAGCTCTATCACTCACATATTAAACTTTTACTTTAATTTGCTGTTTATGTATATACAGTTTTTTATATTTGGTTGTACAATTCATTGATGACTATGTATAATAATAATTGCCTTAGGCTACGTAAGTTCATGCCACAACACTCGCGATTCACGACACTCAGCAAATCCATTCTCTGAGCTCCATACGGAACGAAACATCCATTACTTATTCAGCTGAAAAAGTATGAAAAGTTAGTCTCAAGGATATTCGATATTGTATATTTACGGTGCTCCTGAAGAGCGTCAAGGTTTTGCAAAAACGATGTAAGAACCTGATACCGAGATCTTTTTTCTCGAATTTTTTCCATCAAAGAATCGATTTCAATCAAAATTTATTCTGCACCGACATTGAAACGGTAATTACGCACAGAACGTATCTTAGCTCATTTTGAAGCCCATCACAAGAGCTTGAAAACAAGCCAAAGCATGTTAAATTTTGATGTGGAAGGACTATTCTATTTTGATGAGATAGAGATTTCATTTTTTGAAAATGCAAAATTACTCGTTACAACAAATTGAGGCTTCTCTCGCTCCTAGTTCCGGCGTATCTGAATGTTTCTCCGCATTTTGTAACTCAATTTGAAGCTTTCGATAGGAACATTAAAATGAGCTCAAGTACGTGGAGAAATATTGAGATGCACCGGAGTTAGGAACTCGAGAAGTCCCAATTTGTGACAAGGAGTAGCTCTGCATTCTCAACAAATGATAACTTTGCGAGTATCTTTGTCTCGTTGAAAAAAAAAGAACAGATCAGCTCTGTCTCATTGAAATCCAATGTACTTCGGCTGATTTGAAAGTTCTCGTAATAAATTTGAAAATATGCTAAGACGCGAGGGGAAATATTTAAATGCATCGCATTAAAAGCTCGACAAGCCGCAATTCGCAATTAGGAAACAGATTTTATTCCTGAAATATTCAATCTTTATCTTGTGGAAACAGAATGGATCAGCTCCTGTTCATTCAACATTCACATCCGTCAAAGTTAGGAGCTCGAGAAGCCTCAATTTGTTTTAACGAGTAACTTGGCATTTTCAAAAAATGAAATCTCTATCCCGTCAGAATAGAATAGCGTAGCCGGTCCACGTCAATATTCATCAAGCTTCGGCTCAATTTTCAACTCTTCTCTGAAATGAGCCAAGGTAAGTTCGGAAATATTAAATTGGGGCAAAGTTAGAGACGCGAGAAGCCCAGATGAGTCACAACGGGTACAATTACACATAAATCAGTGGGAAAACTTATAATGTCGCTATACAATTACCAAATCAATCCCGAAGCAATCAATTTTCATAAAAACCGATGAGAAAATACGAGGAAAAAAAATCCCGGAGTCAGGTTTCTCATGTCATTTTACCAAAATCCTTATGCGCTTCAGGAGCACCGCATGTTTAGCAACATATATTCACTTACTTAGCTGTCAGTCTCCGCGAAGGTTCAGATGCCGTTGGAGGTGGAGGAGGCCCCCTGCGAGACAATTCCTCCAAGTATGCCATGAGTAGCCGCGTTCTTTCGGACGCTGCCGCTTCAAGTACTAAAAACCGCTTATCTTTTTTCAGTATGTCCTCTATCTCTGTTAGATGCACATTGTTATCTTGAACTTTTTTCAACGTCTTATCAGTGATCAGTTTCGTTTCTTGGAGTAACTCTCTAAAATCTGCCTTTGCGGCCACTAATTTGTCTTTTATATACTCTTTGAATTCTTTTTCACATTTCTGTAAAGAGCATCAATTAAATGTCACGGTTTATGATTTAAATTACTTACGATGGAAACTAGCTGGTTTATTGAGTACTCACCCTTTCACTAGAAGAAAACTTGAGATACCGCGGATCATCTTTCAACGACTTCTTCACGTCTTTCCAAGAAGCTGTCAATTCTGTAGCAGCCCCAACTTCGTCGAGTAATTCCCTGAACTTATCTCGCTTTTTGCGTCCCAACTGCTCAACGTGCTCTGTAAAAAGTTTCTCCTTTTCTTCCCTGTCCAAGGGTTCAACAAGTTCCCACCTATGATCTTTTCTGAGTTGCCGCTTTGCTTCCCGCCAAACAAGATCCCCATTTCTGACCTGTCAGTCACAAATACACCATTGCAATATCAAAATGAGTGCAAGTAAACCTTTGGGAGGAAAATTAAACGAATGAAACATACCAGATCGGCAAGAAGGGCGTTGAAATGTTGCACAGCTTCCGTATGTCGGTGATGCTGTCTCTCTTTATCTCTATCTCGTAAATGTGTGGCCAAAGTTCGTTGCACTTCTCGTTCGCGTTCTCGAAGACTTGCTTCAGCTCTTTTTTCCCGGTCTCTTTTCTGTTTTTCTCGATTCTCTTCTTCAGCAGCAGCTGCTGCTGAATCAGATAATTCATCTTCTTCATTGGCTCGGTGGTCACTTTCCTACAAAAAAAATATATATCACGTAAAATTTTTCCAATTCCTTTGGAAGAAAAAAAATTTCAACAAATTTATTTAGATCCCTCATCAATGATTACAAAAAATGTATCAAATGTTCATCTGAACATTCGATCAATTACAAAACAAAACTTTTAGTGTAATTGTTTCGTGGGAGTGAACTTTTATATATGGTCAATTCTCTGGAAACTTTCGAATTCCGTGTCCAGGCTAGTACCGACGAGACTAACAGCGCAACGAAGATTCGATTCATCATGAATCAATAACTTGAAACCTACGTTCGTCACATTAGGCTTATCCTAAGGCCAAATAGAGTTCTCAAAAGTTATGACGCAAAAAGGGTCAAAATGTCAGTTCCGTGTTCCGTGTCACATCCAAAGCTCAACTTTCTGCGAATGAGCGTGGCACACTTGAATGTACTGCAATTTTCAGCTTTTGGGAGTCGATCTCTTTCAAAACCAAGATATTCCATGCTAGAAACCGTCGCTTCGGCTCGAAAAATCATTACTAAGTGTAGCTTATCCGGGTAGAAAAAATGTCCATGATAATTCGTTTCCAATTTTTCGAACTCCGATATCATATCACTATTAAACGCATTCGTAGATCAACTAGATATAGTAGATCAAATAGTATGAACTAGAAATTGATCTGTACTATTTTATTTTTAAACTTTGAGGTTCCAGGAAACTTTTCTATACATTACAGATACCGAGATCACTACCATGAGAATTTGGGCACGCTCAACTACATCCAAATCGTCATGTCCAAGAAATTCGGCCAGTTCCGTGTCACTACACTTCACAGGAGCTGTTGGTAGGCGCCACGGACAGACTTTTCGAAGGTATTGGATAGTCTTACGATTGTCAGATCGATTTTATCGCGAAATGTCACTTTCGTGTCGGCTCGCATCTACATCAGATTCGCGTCAAAATCGTGACATTATGAAAGCGATGATCGTCACACTATCAATTCCGACTCTCAGCAATGTGTACATGCTGTAGCATTCCGTAATCGATCTAGATGGATCTAATTACCAAAACATCCAATGAAGATAATTCCTCTAATCTACGTTTGCGAATGACGGTCTCCTATATCATTAATAAACTGTGAGTGCATTTAACGTCAAAAACAGATTTTAACGAGCTGTTCCGCCGATAGAATCAGTTGACGCAGCCTCAAACTTGTGAATGTGAGAGTTCATGTGTCAATTTTCACGTACTCATATCGTTGCAGAGCGATGATTGAAGTTATCGAAGCCAGAACGGCATTGGGATTTGAAAAGTTTGTAAAGATTCTATAGGGCAATAGACTTTATACGTATAAAACCTCCTTCCTTTGTTTAACTCATAATACATGATAGATTTCACGACTTGCAGTCAGGCGTACATTTTAAGCACCAGTATGAAACAAAACATTGATCTGTGGCATCAAAAATTACAGATTTGATGTCCCGCCATTTTGGGGTCCGAAATTGAAAAGTTTCCATAAAATCAACCATATACGGAAGAGGGTAACCCCATTGAAAGTTGGGAAAATCACCGATAGAACAAAGTACAACTATTGTAGTTCATGTAATGATTTGGTTGCGTGAAGCGAATTAGGGATAAATGCAAGACTATCAACACTTGAAGAAGACAAACAACTCGGTATATTACTTACATCATCATCGTGATCCTTACTGGACTCGGTCTTGTGATTATTCTCTTCTGTGTCGTCAATTTCTCCACTTTCTCTCTCGGGATTTTCATCTTCATCGGGATCTTTTTCTTTATCACTACTCTTATCCTTTTCTTTCTCTTTGTCTTTATTCTTATCTTTATTTTTGTCCCTATGTTTTTCTTTATCCTTGTCTTTCTTATCTCTATCCTTCTCTCTATCTTTATCCTTTTTGTCTTTCTTACTACTCTTTTCGTCCTTATCCCTGTCTCTATCCTTGTCTTTCTTGTCCTTTTTACTGCTCTTTTCTTCTTTCCGGTCCTTCTTATCTTTATCTTTCTTTTCTTTATGATGATCCTTCTCCTTGTGATGTCTTTCTTCCTTTTCACGCTCCTTTTCTTTTTCTTTCTCCTTGCGACGCTCGTCTTTCAAAGTGCGAATGTGATCACGAAACCAGTCTTCCCTCGAACCAGCTGAATCGACGTTTCTGTACCGCCAATCTGATTCGAGTCGTTTTTTCCATTCGCTCCAATGCGAATGATGATCGATCTCTTTGTGTTCTCGCAGGAGCGAGATGAAGTCTTTCTTCACCTGGAAATGAAAATTTGCGAGAACTTAGACATCGATCAGTGGAAAACTCTTCGCGTTAATCTGTTATAGCTGCACTTGTTGCAAGTCTATCTTAACATTGAGTTAGGGAATAAATTCAAATTTCGTGCCATCCAAACACTCTGAGTTGAATGAAAGAATCTAAACGCATAACTTGTAATTGCCCTTGTCACGAGACATATTTTCATAAAGATAAGTTTGCCATAGATTCGATAATTCAACGCGAGAATATGGGAACTTCATATGCTACAAATGGTCTTCAGAAACTCTCCGATTCACCCACGTTCATAAGTCTCCGCTCTGCTATTCTTCCTAAAATAAATAATGCAATGCAAGGAAAAATGAAGAAATGGATACACGAGAAGACACATCCTGTGAGATGGCACTCTCTGAAAATCGTTCAGTCTGGAAAAATGGTTTTATTAAGTAGCTGTAAAGAACGTATTATACTTATTTCTACCTATTTCTCCAAATTTTATGCTAAAAAATGTTCGACTTATACGTTGATTCTGATAGTTCTGCCAATTCTTGAATTTCGCTCAAGACAAATATAGCATAAGGTTTGGAACTTTAGAAGCATTGGGTGGATCTGCTTCTCAATATCTGACAAAATGATATTGCATAGTCACAGATCTTGGCTCAACGTAAGTCAAAGAATCATAATACAACTATAAAGATCGGTAGAGGGATTAAATGGTTCTAACTTTGAAGAAGTTAACAACAACTTTAGGAGAAGACTCAATATTGATAGATACCTTCCGTCCCCAATCCTTGAATAAGTTGTTGGTGCACTTTTTGATCTTGGAGGACTAGGTTGAGACAGCAAATACACATTTCATAGGATGGAAAGTAACTTGTATTGAGCAACGTTTTGTTGACTCTCAATCAACCTCATCAGGCTGAAAGTTTTTTTAAAATTACGATGAGATTTCCAAACAATCACACAGGAACCATTGAACACATTCTAAAGCTACCCCTAGATTTTGACAACATAACGTTGATTACATATATACTATACATGCACGTATTGTGATTTTAAATGTTGTTTCATTTGAGCACTCTCTCGCGCTGAGTCAAGTGACTAGGTTTGGAGTTTCTCTCCACGTTCGATTATTATAAATTGAGTCAGTTTTGCGATGTAATACGTTGTCAAAATCTAGAGGTAGCTTTAGAATGTGTTCAGTGATTATGTTATGTGATTTTTCAGAAATCTCATACTAATTTGAAAAAAAAAGTTCAGCCTGGTGAGGTCGATCAACGTTTTGTTGAGAGTCAACAAAACGTTGCTCAATGCAAGTTACTTTCCATCCTATGAAGAGTGTATTCAAGTCATTCTCCAATAAGGCGTATTTTTTCGTCAACTCCGTGGCTCAGAGAACGATCAACTCTGAAGTATCAATCCGCTATCAAAGGTTGGAATAGCGTGGGATTTTGAGAAGCCTCACTTCTCGATTTGAGTTGAAGCAAAGTTTATGAATCTATTACTCTGTAAATCGAGGAACACGAAGATTACATAGATAAGTGATTACACCGATTGTATTGGTTGTTGGAGATAGTTACTAGTCCTGGGGGTATAACTTCAAGTGAAGACTATCTTTTCATAATTGGAAGAATCGAAGTAGAACACTATTGTAGTCAAGGAATCGTCGTTATTCGTAGAGAAAGCTGGAGATTTTGTGAGTGAAGCAGCCACATTTGAGCATTAGAAATTCTTATACAGAGAATCTAGTGGGGACGAAAGTTTCTCTGGCGATTTTCAATTACGGAAGAATTGGAATTCCATCAGTTGGTAATTGTTTCGATTCCTCAGCCTCATCTTACTCCGAGCATCGAGGCATTATTCATGATTGATGCGATAATAGAGAATAACCCATTTACCCTCAACCTAGTCATCTAAGATCAAAATACGTACCAACAATCTAATTAGAAGAAGACTCTTTGGCAGAAAAGAGTACAAACAAAAACAGCATAGACAATTAAAATGAAAAGTCTTCATGATTTCATCAATGATGGTGTACAATAATGAGCAGAGTTATCGCTGTTTGGTGTTATTTGACTTACACAGCGCATAAAAAAATCGACAATAAATGAACTCACAAAAAGAAGATCTGACCTCCGGAAGCCCAATCTTGCTGTAAAATTTGTTACACATTATTTCAAGCAAAAAAGATACCCATTTTTTTCATGTATTTCAATGGACCTCCCCTCCAAAGATACAGAGAGAAACATAAACATTGCTCTTTCCTAGGGTCACGTTAATAAGGTGTATGTATAAATTCACTTGAATTTGAAATTGAAGTAAACAAAAAAATACGTGTATCTTCTTTTAGTTCGAAGAATAGTGTAAACAAATTTCCAGCAAAATTGGGCTCCTGGAGTCGGGTCCTCTTCTTGTTAGTGAAGTAGTGTGATATGGCAGAGATACCAAATGAGAGTCTACGTCACCGTATTAAAAAAATGAGAGCTTAAATCGTTATCAAAATTTGACGAGTGAAAAAATATACTGAAACGTGAACAAGAAGATGCCAGTATAACCGCAGCTGCTGATATATAGGATCAATGTTGGAGTAAAACTAACGTTAACTACAATAATTTGGACTTGAAAATTAATAACTTTAGTAACTCAAGCCAGAATGGCGACTAATTTTCAAAGCAGCCGAGAACCAAGTACAAATTTGCTAAGAAATAATTCTGTTTTCGTCATGAAGAGAATTTGGAAAAGGAAAGGAAGCAATCCCGTGGTAACACCTAATATTTACGAATGATGATCACCATCATCAAATAAATTCTTTTTAACTCACTGTTAGTTTTCGATAATAGACTGGCATCAACAATTAATGAATTTAAACATGTTCGCTGCGAATGGGCTCATCAAGGGGCCTCAGTGTATATGAAGTCGAAACTCATAGGAGAAATTATTGCGCGATAAGTTTCACCGGCGGAACCGGTGGAAAGCGGTTCAATGTATCTTTTACACATATGCAGCCTTATTCCTATGTGAGTGAAAATTGACCGCTATAAATGAGAATAAGTATTCTTGCGTGAATTACCGACTCGAGAAAAAATAACTAAATCTTCATTGCCGCAGCAAACGTATTCAATATACTATGTGACTGATTTTCTATTTTCTAGTCTCGTGTTACTTCAACAGTACAGCTGTTACCTGTTACTGTAACAGCGGGGTATTGGGCGAGATTCTTTCGCCAATCTATTAGTGAGCACCTATGAGAAATTGGATATAAATCGGTGATCAAGGAATAAATTAATGAGTTCCTGTAACCCACTGCATGCACATTCACTCAAGTAACATTGAAAACGACAAGAAATATCTTATTCAGAAGAATTAGAAGTGGCCAAGAGACTACCAATCGCTACATATGGTTCTTTGTGCAAGTTGATCAATCTAAGACTTATCTCCATAGAAATGACACTCTCAAGAAATATCTCAAGATTGCAGTTAGAAAAAAATCTGTTCTTTTTGTTTATTTCTTCGTTTTCTCCTTTCAACACTCAATGGTGTCTCATATGATCTGATTTCTCTGATCTTGATTGAAAAGTAACGAAGATTACGATTTACATACAAATACCGAGTTTGTTCTCATTCTCATGATTCTGCTTTGAAGTTAAGAATGCAGCGCGCAAGGGTGCCAACAGTGCCGAGTAGTTTGTGTTGATGGGGGTGGTTATAGATGACATCTCATCATCCATGACACCAACCAGAAGAGAGCACAACCAAGATGCCACCCTGCACTCCATATATGGAACCTGTCCTGCCTGCATCCCGACTGACTGGTGGAGAGTTCAAAATACATAAATAATCAAACTACGAATCGCGTAATATACTAACAAATACAATTTACTATTCCTTTCAAGTTTTCTCAAACATCACGAATGTGGGCTCTCATTCGCACCCATCATCTTAAATTACAAATATTCATAATGATGTAGAATCAGAAAAAATTATCAAAGCGGCCTTTGTGCTTGAGCCGAATTGGAGTTAAAATATCATCGTCTCCATGCCAAGCAAGGAGATCTATTTATGTAAAATATCAACATACCCACATGACCTGAAAAGAGTTCTATTAAGCCTGAAAGAAACATGAGGTTACAAATTGTCTTATAATCTAATCATGTAGCCTTGCCCAATGTTCACATCTCAGAGGAAAAATGTTCTGAGAGATCGATAGAAATGATTAAAATATTGAATTGGCTACATATCGCTATCTTCTCTTGATTTGGTTTTGAAGAGAATAATCATACCTTCTTCAATATTCAAGCTGTTTGAGACAAATCTATAGAATTCACATTTAAAATTTTCTATCGATTCAATTGTATTCCTTACTGATGATGAAAATAGCCCAATGAAGATGTTAAAAGTACTTCGGGAAATTTCAGATACACACATACCTGTTCTCGTTTAGCTGCTTTCTCTTCTTTTTCTCGTTTCCGCACTTCGAGTAAGAATTCGTTGAACAAACTCTCGCGTTCTCGCATCTTCTCCACATTCTTGAAACGCTCGTCCCGACCATGTTTCTGGGCAAAATCGCTAAATGATGATCTAAAAGAGAATTTTAGCGTATAAAATGACTGAATTCTATTGGCCCCGAAACTGAAGTTGGAAGAGGTAACTCGATCATCGCTCTCAGGGCGAGTGCGCCGCACTACTCGGGTTCGCGAAAATTCGGACAGTCTCATGTGACGATACGGATGAATTAACAAACTCTGCTCTGTCGAGTCGTAAATCCCTCAAATTGGAGGTTGCAAGAGTTTACATGCCGGTCATCAATTTTATGCATCACAAATTCGGCTTCTTGAAACTTTCTTACTTCGTTTTTCGATTAGAAAACCACAACAAACGGCGCGGGAATCACAAAATTTCGTGAATTATTCTCATTTTTTTGAGGACGTTTCGCGCATGAGACACAATGAAATGAAATTCACAATTTTTGGCCACGAAAAGTCGGCAATCTACTCGCGTCTTCGACAACTGGCTATACATTCACGATTATACCGGTGGATGAAGCTACCGGTGACCATAAGCTGCCATCACGATGGTTTCCGAATGAGTTTTAGTTTGAGTTTAGGCAATTGTTTCACTAGTTCAAGTAGCAAGCACACTCTTATCATAAGGAAATGTACTCGGCCACATGAGTAGCCACACGGAGAGTCCGAATTTATCAATGCACCCGTGGCGCTGCTAAATCCAAGCCGGTGGCGTAACAAACTAGTCTCGGGTCCATTTGCAAAGTATCGGCATGAATAGAATCTATAACTCTCCATGCGTGAACGTACTTTCCATGTAGATTGGCTTCTTCCAACAGTTTCTGGAATTGGTCCTTTCGCTCCTTCATTTTGTTCCTCTTTTCTCTCCGCTCTTCTTCCGCTCTTTCTTTCACATACTTTTCGAAGACCTGTTTCCTTTCTTTGGATGTCAATAACAAATATCGCGGATCAAATACAATCTTATGCAACTCTTTCTCCCATGTGCTAAAAGCTGAAACCTAATAAAATTCCAAATCTAAATGAAGATTCCTCTAGGAAGGGAAAAGTGTGATTAATCCTTACATCTTTCTCTATGAGCATTTCTTTGAATGACTTGATCCTAGTTTCTAAGGGTACAATAGCTCTTTCTCTAGCGGCCCGAACTTCGGCTTCAATAGCGGCTTCTTTACCAATATCTATTGTCTTTTTTACATCCTTCTCTTCCGCATCTATCATAGGCAAGAGGGTGAATATCGTTTCACACCAAACATTTCATTTAAATCAATTACGCATCAAGTGTTTTTTATACATACGTTTCGCATCTTCCAATTTGAGTTTCTTGGCGGGGGCAGGACGATCTTCATCTCCACTACTATCACTTGTATCCTCAGTCTTTCGCATCTCACTCTTTGTGCTGTTGGCATTAGAACTTGCATCCGGGGGACTGTTGATCATGCGTTCAACATCCAATCTTCCTATTAAAATCTCCGGTTTGTCCCAGACTGATATTCTTGAAGATGGATTGTAAAAAAATACTCTTCCATCACCAGTCCAAACTACACACCTAAAAATGATACAGACCACATGGAGTGTGAGATCAATTGACACGAGTCTCACCACTCAATTTGCTCTTCTTCTTACAGTACCCGCTAAATGAAACGGAGCATCAATATTCGATATTTCGTTTCGTAAGTCTCATAACTCCTTGGGTCTGCAGTATTTTTGAAAAAAGGGTTCAGAATATCATAAAAAAAAACTACTAATCCTTGTAATAGATGAATTTCGCAGCTTATTGTTTCGTGGTCATAATTTACAATGGAAGATTGAACATTTTACATCTGTTTCAATCATCCACAATTTGTACGGAACTTGATTTATCATAAAAAATTCAACGACATCTTGTAGGCCTTTTGAATACCTTGAATTTACTTCTTTTAAAATTCTTTTACAATTTTCTGGAGTTGAGTGGTAGTTAAACGGGAACTCGTTCTCCATTCATCCCATTTCTTTCCTTTTTTAAATGTTCAACTTCGTGATAATTTCAATAGCAATCATCTCATTTTGATGATTTTCAGCAACGACAATGGTCAATTATAGTATTCAATGGCGTCAACTATGTCAACTTTGTTACGGGTGGAGGGGGGGGGCAACTTTGTTACATCACGGAATAATATGTTACGCACCGCTACGCGTATAGATACATACGGCCAATTTTTGCACAAGGCGAGGGCTA
>JAPYYZ010001025.1:0-16788 GCA_030522705.1 Eretmocerus eremicus
ATGACCGCGAACGGCGCGAATGTTCAAATGTAAACAAAACCTCCTATTTCGACGCGATGGCCTCCAAAAGGAAATAATCATTCTCAGACGATAAGATTGAGAAGAAATCTAGAAATGTATTCGATTTGGAAACTAAAATCAAAGTTTTCGATCAACTCAAGCTGGAGATAAAATTTGTACCGTTGCTGCTAGATTCCAAGTAAGATACATCGTCATTTACTTTTTCTAAAAAGTATAACTCGGAGAGTATGAGTTTTCCAACCAAAACTCTATTCCTATATACTGACTATCAGTAGGCGCATAGGGATTACAAATACTCAACGATATGCATAGATGCACAAAATTGTGAGAGATAGGCTGTTTAAAAAAGTGGCCAGACCGTCATTCCAATTCTTGAAGAGAATGAGATCGGGGGGTATATGTCGAGTACTTCTTGATCTTACATCAAGGGAATATCAATTTAAATTAGAGAAAAAAGTGGAATCGAGGAAAAATTGGCGAGTAGAAATATTCATGACTCATCTTCAAGGTTTCATATCCCTTAATCTTGGAATGATACAAATTACTCACACCTTCTGCTCGTCCAAAATTGTAGCGCCTCGCGTTTTCTAAGGATAATAGAGGAGCAGTACTCAAAAATTTAATTCTGATACCAAGCTAATATCAAGTATCAATAAATTTGACGTGAAATCCCACCGACTCTCTCGTTTCCAGCGATTTTTTTGTATTTCAGCTCTAGCGTGGAACGAATTACCCCGTTTCCCATAAGCGCAATGTCTTTTTTTACGCGGTTCTTTTTACGCGGTGCTTTGACGGAACGCATTAGCCGCGTAAAAACAGGGATGACTGTACTTGGGATCCCAGTGACACCTCACTGAGATCACTGGGATACCACCGGGAGCGACACCAGAATGCCAGAGTCGTGTTGCAAGGGTTTCAAATGAGTCCTTATCGGGATGTCACATTTTTGAGGAAAAATTTTACTGCTACTCATCACCAATCCACCGCGAATTTCACTATTCCTGCAAACGTAAGAAGAGCGGATGGCATAGACACACAGCCAATGTAAATCATGACTTCGCACGAAAACAAACACTCGGGTGTATTGCTGCAATACACCCGATACACCCCAGCGATCCGTGCGATATATTCCATTGATACACCCCATAGCGTTACGCTCAATACGCCTTGTGATATGCTCGATGCGCTTTGCGATACAATCGATAAGTTTCGCGATACAATTGATACGCAATATAGCCCGGAAACGAAAAGATACGAGGTATTGGAACACCCTGTATTTGTTCTATGGATAATCCTTCCTCATTTTTCATTCAAGATTGCATGTTTCTCACTACTGTCTTATCATTCAATTCAACTCCAAAGGGAAATCCTACGATGAGCCCCAAATGTGTTTTGAAGTTGGGCGAGCAACATAATTCTGGTGCGTTGGAAAAAAGCCCCTAAATCAGCCATTGTAGCTTCAGGCTGGTAATAGACTTCTGGAAAGTAGTTGTACAGCGCTTATGTAAATGTCTCTGTACATATATAATACATATCAATTTACCAAACCTATTTCCGTTGTAGGGTAATTCGTCAATCTAGTCGATGACAGTGATGAGGACCTACTGTACGTAAGGTCTAACACCAATGATTTCTCTCCATTGAGGAATATCATAAGCCAAAGGGAAGCTGAGGTAGAATGGAGTCCTCCCAAGTTCTCAGGTACTGGCGAATATGTCAAGGTCCAAAACTCGTAGGGTTCTGAAAATCTTGGACCCTTCCAGAAGAGGCTCAATATGTGTCAAGGTTTCTTATAATCTTCTTGGGACATACATTTGACTCTTCGATAGTACCGACTTGATTTCATGTACCATTCCTATTTTTGTAGAGAATGTACCAAGCCCATCTGTAGAGGAGATCAAATCTGTCGTGGATTCATTGAACAAACAAAGAGTAGACGAAGAAACTAAAATGAGATACCAAGAAGAAATCTATCGAGAAGAAATTGACATGACCAGGCTCGGAAAAAAGGATTGGTTGCAACGCTGCGGAACAGCTGACATCGGAAAAAATACGCAAATTTTGAAGAGAGAAGCAGCTGAACTAAAATTCGAATATTATTCCGGCCAGGAAGGCTTAGGCGGAGGTGATGACAATGTAGAAAACCAGAGATGAGCTATATCAAGCTATATTTCAGTGAAGATTTCCGGATTTCCATGCGTAAGAACGGAATAGCAATTTGCACGGTTGCATATGATCTAAATATTTTTGTAAACAGAGTTAGAATTTGATTCATCAGTTGCTGAGTTCACGATAAGACTTAATTTCATTATAATTCATTCGTACGCATGACTAAGTCATTAGTTGTAGTTGTCAAAAGAACACCCTGTGTTGAATGCACATCAGCAACTGGTATGAATCATTTTGAAGCTCAAATCATACAATGGGATCATTCATTTCACGAGGATTTATCTGTAACAAGAATCCAAATGATTTCAGCACAATGAGACAGAGGCAAGTTCCAGCTTTACCTGTATAGTAACTCGAGGAATAGATTGGATAAAATCATTCTCTATTTGTAATTAGTGTTGCTAACCAACATTTTGGCTGCTCATGTCAATCCTAGCACGTTGGCAATGCGAGGAAAGCTGGAACTTCTTCGTCAGAAAGAAGTCACGTGATTTGTATTGGTGAAAATTCGTATTCCACTCATCTGGTGCAAGTTTATAGTTCACTCATAAAGGATACAAGGACGAAGAATATATTTTTGTGAACGGAGAGTTTTTTACAGAGTCTGTAGAATATCGAAGACTGTCATTTGCTAGCAAGCATTCTAAGATGTATCTGTCGTGCTAAACGTTGTGGTTCGTATTGATTCCCATCGCCTGATGATAATACTTCTTGCTCGATATTTGATTTGAAAATCTGTCTCTGTAGAGCTCTCAAATGTCTTTTTCGGAGTCAAAATTTGTCTGCGTAGAGCTTTCGAATGTCTCCTCCGAAATATGCTCTCAGCTGGAATGTATGACAAATGGATGGCTTCCCTCCAAGTTCCATAATGACTATTTAGATGAGACGCTGACAGTGTGTGATTATATTGTTCATTTCGAATTTCGGATCTGTATGGAGTGGGAGTCATGAAGTTTCAAATTTTTTTTGTGAGAAGATACACTCATCATAATACATGGAGTATACGGATGGTCTTTCCAGCCAAGCATTCAGTTTCAGTTATGAAGAGCCTTGTTTCATGTTCTGTACTGCCTTCCTGAACGAGACCTTCAAAATTTCATTTTTACTCATCATTCATAACTTTTTATTCTTTTGTGGACAGATGAACTGTACTACAGCAGCGGACATTTTCATCAGGTTATCCCTGTGATTGTTTTAGATGTGAGAAGAATTCTTAAATTGTACACTCGAATGGCTCAAGTCAAACATCCAAGTTACGAAGAATGCATTTCATATTACTCCTCCATGACTCGTCAGATGAGACTTTGAACATTAATATTTCACTTGTCATTTATATTCTTGTTCCTTTTCTTAAACCTATGAGTTGTAAAGATGAGGTCCATACCTGTCCTAGGATGATTTCTGTTATCGTCTTGGATGTAGAGAGAATCTTCTAATGATACAAACGCATTCATTTTCAGCCAAACATTCAGTTTCAAAAGATCCTTTCCATGCTCTTCATGTCAATACAAAAGCAACGTCCTAAATCGGAATTTTTTCTGCCATTCAAAATGTTTATCTTGTGTTTGTACTGATGATCAAGTTGTAATACTAAACTCCGGCATATCTGCTATGTTTTCTCTAAAATTATTCTAGCTCTTGAGATCATTACTGAATGGCGTCTTTGGAGGGTTCTTCTGCCGAACATTGCGTAACATAGAATCCCTCCTCGAAGAAGGATGTTTTTGAATCTCTTGTTTAATGCGACTTATGATATTGGACTTCTTATTCATAATCTTGACTTGGTTTTGAGAACTGTGGAATGTTACACTGGGTTGAAGAATGTCTCTTAAAGGATTTTCGTTTGGTAATTTCAGAATCAAGGAGATTTCAGATTGGAGTTAACAATTTTCATAATGAATGTAAACAATTTCATGTGAACATTCATTTTCGAAAATATGTATTATATTCTTTGGTATGGTTCGAATTCTCAAATAAAGACAATCAAAACAGTAGTAATCGAGGATCTTTCATGCAAAATGCCTCAGCACAAACTTATGTCTGTACTCGAGGCCACTCATGCCTAATCGAGGCTATTCGCCAAAAGCTTCAGTAATGATTCAGAAGTTTTCCAGATCACAATGATCAGAGTACCTCGAATATCTATGTGCATGTTCCACAGCAATGCAACTGCACAGATGGTTTGCTATGCTTGTGTCTAACTCAGTAGTCAGTACCCTGCTGAGACAAGGGAACTCCTTCTCCCACCGACCAAAAGTTCTTTCAATAACATTCCTGGTTGCCCACTGACATTCATCGTAAGTTCGCTCAGCTTGATTCAAGGGTTCTCTCATTGGTACCAATAAATATCTATGCAAAGCATAACCAGGATCACCAATTTAGAGACCTGCAATGAGAAGGAGGTTTGGAATACAATCAATAAGAACGTGGACTACGGATACGAAAAATCAGTATTACTTCTGATGAGATTTTGCTCAAACATCCATTTCAAAGCACTCCTATCCAAAGCATAGTACTATCATGGACAGAACCAGGATTTCTTGCACCAATGGAAAGAATTTCCCCCCTTAGATCAACTTCTACTTAGAAGATCATTATGTGTTTCTCAACATCATCATCAGTTACTGTTAGAAGATTCAAAGTACATCAATCGCTAACCAATGCATTGATGGCAAAATAACCCTCCCGGCATCTGAAAATTCTACCTTCTGCCCTGGATGGACAAGCTATTTTCATTAGAACGCCACCAATGGCACCAGCGGTATTGAGATTGCCACCAATCAGAGTAGATTGCTGAATATTGAGGGACTGCTCACGTTCAGTCGTGGGAAAATGAACATACTGATAGAGTATTTCCGCTAGGGCTGAAGATACCTTTCTGATTACTAAGCTTATTGTGGACTGCGAGTAGCCTCTTAGATCTCCTGGAGCTTCATAAAAAATTAGATTCAATGAAAATCTGACAGTGCATTTCAAAAAACTATTCAGATGAGAATAATGTTCCAGGTGAAAATAATGTTTCACTCGAGAGAATTGTTTCTCGACCTCTGAATGTCATCCAAAGCGTAGCTTGTTAAAAGTCTATCAGCTCGATAACAGGAGATTCAAGAATCTAATTCCTATGGGTTAACATGATGTACATACTTGGGAATCGTCTGAAGAATAGTATCGTAGAGCTATTGTCAGCTGTAAATCTTATGGGAGTGGGAGACCTCTGTTGTTGGAACGATCCAGCTTAAGCCTAGTCTGAGGCAGGATGAGATCCAAGACAAAACTCTTGGAGAATCTGTACCTGGGTGAATTCTGGATCCCTGTACCACTCGAAAGGAATGTCAGTATCCCTTCCCTACTGAAAATGACCCGAGTCGGGTCCCGAGTCGGATTCGAGGTGGGCGTCGACTGCGGCGCCTCTCGCGGATTTCGCTGTGAAGCTGGCACACCCCTACCAGCTGATGAGTTTGAATCGCCCGGTAGCAGACGTCGCATTCCGCAAACGTGCGATCACATTTTGTAGCGAAAAAATTGAATTGCTTGTTGGCTTGAAGAATATGCCTGGGTCATGTAGGTGTAAAGTGCCTAATTGTCGAAGCTGTACGTCTGACAAGCATTGGATTTTTCATGCTTTCCCTAAATGGGCTACCTGGCGCAGTCGATGGGTTGAAATATGCGGTATAACCAGCAGCATTTCTTCGAAGTCATTTGTATGTAGCTTACATTTTGCCGAGAATGATTATTTTCCAAGTAAGTGAGATTTTCCCTATTCAGTTCTTGATTCATTTTCCTTTGCTTCGATATATAACATGTATATTCTTCCCTTCATGTAGCTTTGGGTGGAGCAAAAAAATTTTTGAAGAGAACAGCTGTCCCACAGCTGTTGCTCCAAAGGTCAGCTGAGTTAGAGCCAATGGAGATGGAAATAACAAGCAGTCAGGAGAGTGATGAAGTTGAAGGAATATTAGAATGCTCAGATGCAGTTGTACCCAAGCAACCGGTCATAAAATTCATTCCATTAATTTTGAGAAGATAAATGCAAAGACAAGAGTGAGCTGTTATTTTGAATACTCATGTAATATTATGAGCACTAATTCTCCATGAAATTGATATTAATGGAATCTGACTCCTTCCACAGCTGTCCTGCTGCTCCAGACCAACTACCGATAAATACCACCAAGGATTTGGACTAAGTTACAGCTAATGAGGCTCCTGAGGAATGGGTTGAGCAGCATAGGCAAGTTCATCCGAGCACTAGTGGTGGTGTGAAGCAGGTTCATCCGAGCACCAGTGGTGATCTTGGGATGGATGAAGAGAGTATGTCCCTTTGTCAGTGTTGTGCCAATAGTGAGAATGTTGAAGATTGTGATATGGTCATGGACCATCATTATAGTGAAAGTGATGACCATCTGGGCTTGGGTCAAAACGAGGATGAAGTTGATGATGATAGTGATGAGAGTAGAGCAGAGGCATTGGAAGAGCTACAGGAGATCAGTAGTGAAGTAGAAAATATGAAATTGGATATTGTGAAAGAAAGGGGTGTGGCGCTGCAACAGTGTGTGTGTGAGGGGCAGAGAATAACACTTTTATCATTGATACGCAATGATGAGGATTTGATTGCGTTCACAGGCATATCCTCGAAACTATTGGAAAGTTTATGTAATGCAGTGTCTATGTGTGAAACTGATGAGCAGAGGAGAAAGTTTGTGAGCTCTTCTGAGGAAAGTATAGTTTTGTGTTTGTGTAAGCTTCGCTTGAACTTATCTCTTAGATGCTTATCTGTGCTCTTTGGGATGAATCGCAAAACTTGTTCAAGCAATTTCTCTTATATGGCTCAGCTTTTAGCTAATATCCTTGAAATATTCATTGTTTGGCCAACGAAAGAACAGTGCTTGGATAGCTCACCAAAGTGTTTTGACAAATTTCCAAAAACTCGCATTGTTCTTGATTGCACAGGAATTTGAGTAGAAAAACCCCATTGTCTGAGATGTAGGTTGAGGTGGTACTCTCATTTTACAAAGGTTGTGAGACCATCAAGGTGATGATTGGTTGTGCACCCAATTGTACAATTATTTCGGTGAGTGATGCTTATGGTGGTAGAACTTCTGATATAGCCATTTTCAATCAAAGTGGTTTGCTCGATAAATTCGATCCTACTATAGATGCAATCATGGTGGATAAAGGTTTCGATATTGAACTTGAATGCTTACAATTTCATATCCAACTCATCATACCACCCAAACTAGGAAAGAATACTCAACTTAGTACTGACCAGTGTATTCAAACTAATGAAATTGCGAGTGCTCGAGTTCATGTTGAAAAAGCCATCCAACGGATGAAGCTCTGGAGAGAATTTTGAAAGATAAAATAACTTTGACGACATTGCCTCATATTGATAATATAGTAAAGATAATTGCAGGCTTGGTCAATTTAAAACGTCCTCTTTTGGATGATAGCAGATTTTGAATACTTATTGAAAGGCGAGAGTAATGAACACTGCTCCCTAATTGAATGCAATTAGAAATATTTTATTCAATTATAAAACGGTGTAACTCTTCCATACTTTAGAATAGACATGAGTGACTTATATATGAGCAGCAACATGAACACATGCTTATCAGATACTTCAAAACACAGTCTCTTGTTGAAATAAGCTAACGAAACATGTAGTCGACAACCATAGTTATTATATTTATCTTTTGATAATCACTTTTCTCAGTCTTTTGACTTAGAGCTCTACATTCTCACTAGGTTTACCTCATTGGAACGTGATCACAGACAGTGTAACAAATAACTGCTTGCATATCAAAGCTCAATGAATTCATAATAGTATTAATAGAACGTATGCCTACTTATTTGTAACATCCCCCAAAGCATTTCTTTTGGATTCGTTATTGAAATCAAGATTAGCTGAAGAGTCAGCTGCAGCATGGTCAATGCCGACTTGCAGCGTTGAACCGGAATGGCAATCCGTCTCCATCCAATGTCGATGAACAGCATTGAGGCGGATTGGATTCTATTGAGGCGGATTGAATTGGATTGATCCAGATTGGATCGAGCATAGTCAATGCCGACTTGCAGCATTGAACCGGATTGGCGATCCGTCTCTATCCAATGTCGATGAACAGCATTGAGGCGGATTGGATTGCATTGATGCGGATTGGTTTGGATTGATCCGGATTCGATTGAGCATGGTCAATGCCGACTTGCAGCATTGAACCGGTTCGGCAATCCGTCCCCAATCATTGCTGATCAACAGCATTGAGGCGGATTGGATTGCATTGAGTTGGATTGTACTGGATTGATCCGGATTGGATTGAGCATGGTCAATGCCGGTTGACAGCAATGAACCGTATTGGCAATCCGTCTCCATCCGAAGCCGATAAACAGCATTGAGGCGGATTAGATTGCATTGAGGCGGATTGGATTGGATTGATCCGGATTGGATTGAGCATGGTCAATGCCGATCTGCAGCATTGAACCGGATTGGCGATTCGTCTCCATCCAATGCCGATAAACAGCATTGAGGCGGATTGGATTGCATTGAGGCGGATTGGATCGGATTGATCCGGTTCGGATTGAGCATGGTCAATGCCGATTTGCAGCATCGAACCGGATTGGCAATCCGTCTTCATCCAATGCCGATAAACAGCATTGAGGCGGATTGGATTGCATCGAGGCGGATTGGATTGGATTGATCCGGATTCGATTGAGCATGGTCAATGCCGATTTGCAGCATCCAACCGGATTGGCAATCCGTCTCCATCCAATGCCGATGAACAGCATTGAGGCGGATTGGATTGCATCGAGGCGGATTGGATTGGATTGGTCCGGATTCGATTGAGCACGGTCAATGCCGATTTGCAGCATTGAACCGGATTGGCAATCCGTCTCCATCCAATGCCAATAAACAGCATTGAGGCGGATTGGATCGGATTGATCCGGATTGGATTGAGCATGGTCAATGCTGATTTGCAGCATTGAACCGTATTGGCAATCCGTCTCTATCCAATGCCGATGAACAGCATAGAAGTGGATCTACACTCCGTCTGAATGGTCCAAAACTGCATCGGATCACATAAGGTTTCAATACTAATCATACGAATTGATCCGGATCGGAGTTGATGCAATCCGTTTCTATCGCGAGAATCGTGTTTCTCATTCAGCATTCAAACGGATAGGACATTCTTCAATTCGTTTCAATCCATCTTTTACAGCAGTGTATCGCGTTTCTTACCCTTCGAGAGACCCGATTAGACGGTTGACGTTTGTATTCCACGCACTCCATGGACCATGTGTGAATACGCAATATGGTGATGATGCTCATTTATCGACTACTGAATCAAGTAGAGGCTATTGAGTTTAATACTGAGGTCGCATCATTTTTCTCATCCTCTATCTCTCTCTGAGCCTACATTTCCATTGAAGAGATATTCATTGAAGTCTGATTTCAACGGCATATGGCATGTGATCGTATTTCCAAATTCAAATTCCACGCGGTTGTTCTTGGATCAACCTAACTCTCCTTACTGTTGCACATTCCGTCTGCTAGCGAGCATCAGGTAGTGTTATTCTATCCAGACGAATGGTGAGATTTTCAAGGCTATCCATGACAGGTGAGAGATGGCAAAATTCACAAACATACTTTTAGAACGTAAAAAGAATTCCTTATGTCATCTGCTACTTGCTCCATAATAATTCAATATATTCTATGTTTTTACCTCAAAACCCTTTCCGAATATCCTTAATGCAATGTATCCCTTATATCAGTCCGTAAACTTCGCAAGTTCCAGTTCCAGTACCACATATATAAGTCTGAATCACGTGTTAAGTTTTGCGTAACTATGTCATATAAAATTGTTCGATTATCTGTTTACTCTAGTATTTTTCTATTCATGTTAATGCGAATATTTATTATTGATTCCCAATACATTACTCCCACCGTATTTCCATTGGTGGTTCATCTTATTCTAGTCAAATATCATTGGTAACCTGTGGTTGTTCCAAATCCTCATAATTCGAACGTATATAATATAGTGATTCTCTTACATGACATAAACAGTATGATTTTGTAATTAGTTACCTACCAACGAGCTTCATTCTTGTTCACTGTTATGTACGAAGGGAAAGGATGGACCATTTTAAAGGTCCCACTAATCGCTGGAGATCATAATGTGATAGCTAGGTTGTACTAAAGCGCAGAAGAATTTACCATGTCTAACTTGCTACTCATCCGAATATGAATATTGCCCATACATCTATAAATAATTGTATCCATCCTATGTTAACTTACATGATTACTCTCAATTAAAATTATTCTTGAGCAAATGATAACTTATTTGGATTGCAAATTTGCAGCGCTATTCAGATCATTCATCACTGGCTGAAAAAGTAAATTAAAGCGTATTTTGGTTTGAATGGTAGACCGTGAGTGCGCGCTACCTGTTGCTTCTATCGACTTGCGCTCATTGGTTGACCTGCGCAGCAGACGCCACGGCCTAAGATGGCGTAATGTTGTTGTGTTGTGACTGCGTAGAATGCACAGACGGAGAGGAGTACGTGAATTTTGCACATTTCAGCAGGTTTGAGGTAAAGTTGCGATATGTAGCTGTGTAATTTTCATGTGCGAACGTCCCGTGAAACGGGCACGCAATTTGGGATGGTTGAAAATTGCCAAATCCAAGGTATGACTCGGTTCTGCTCTCTCCGTAGACGCCGATTTTAATCTCATATTTTCACAAAAACCGGACCACTAAGATGACATCTAGTATTCGTTGCACGTTGCACGTCGCATTCGTTGTTCGCGGGGCCTTATTCTGAAATTATTAGAGTCATATGTGATATTCAGTGAGTTATTGTGACAGTATACGTTATGTTGCAAGTTGAACATATTGGCTATGTTATAGTATGGGGCATTACCCCAGCCAGAGAAATTTTCCTTTTTATATCAATATGGTGTGTCAAATGTGTCTGTACTGTGTTCAGAGAATCTAGTTGAATATTCTTCACAATTCAAATCAGTTTCTATTGATCCATATGCTCTTGAATTAAGAACCGTCTTTTCACCCCTGCAGATATCCACGACTTGTGAGTGCATTACCCTCTCGATTCCATCATTGGAGCTCGTTGGTGTATTCTGAAAGCATAGATTTCTCAATCATTCTTGTACGATGCCTATGCAACTTAGATGAGCAGTCTATTCAACTCTAAACTCAAGATATGGAATGAAATAGGTTGGTATCCTATTCACTATTTTGACTATCTAATCATTTTGACTAAATATGTAGTTTCAATCTTTCTCATTCTACTTGGTGGTGAAAGAGAGTATTTTTCCCATGCTCACGGTATGTATTATTTTAAATATCTCTCATTCTGACACAATGTTTGTGGTCCTTAGCGCATGTTCTCATAGTGATAAGTAATAATGAAAAATATTTAGCTCCCCCAAGTTGGTCAAGAATGTCAGTAATATTAGGTAAAGGTCGTATTTCTGACACAGTTACTTTATTCAATGCCCTGTAATCCATAACTAACTCCATCTCTCCTCGCCTTTTTCATTCTCATGTTTTGGAACTATCCACAATGGTGCATTCCACCCACTTGTTGATCCTTCTATGATATCTTGTCTTTCCATCTCTGCAATTTGTTTTGCTATTTCATCTTTCAGAGATTGTCGATTCCTGTATTGCTTTACATTATTGGGTATTTCAGTTGTGGTTCGAATTCTATGTTTTACATCTTTTACATGGCCTAGTTTGTCACCCGGTAGAAAAAATTGATGTGGAAATTCAGTGATGAGTCTGATGACGCTCTCTCTCTCTCTTCGGTATTCAATTCATGCAATTTCATGATTTCGGACGAGGTTTTGACTCTAGTTTCTATTCCACTCTTCTTATTCAAATTGATGGTTTTCATTTCAGTCGGCGAAGTTTTAAAATGTTCTAAAATTATGGGTAGAATCGAAATTGTAATGTCGTGCGAGTTGGTGTTGTAGGCGTATAATCATCCTACACCATTTGTATCTTTGATTAGTGTTTCGCCAATGTAAATCCCCGGACCTGCATTTATTCGGCGTACGTAGCCTTCTGTCATAATCTGATTCTAAATCGTTAATGTGATTAGTTTTTTCGATCTAGCGGGCAACGTACATGTAATAGCATTGGCTGGAAAAAATTAAATGAATTTATCTCCGATTTTGAGAAAATCGCACTCGAATGAGACATTAGCTTGGTATTTCCTCAAGAATTGGGCGCCTAAAAGCCCGTTATAATTGATTGGGAAGTCGTCAGGTACTAGAGAAAATTCACATTGAGAGTCATTCAAATCTATTGTCACGTGACCTGAGGTATTAACAATGGTATCATTAATACTTGTCAATTTTATCTTTCTAGATGTATCAATTTGAATATTCTTCCTCAGCAAACAAATCATCAATACGTACACTTCTGCTTCGGTGTCTACTAGATATTTTCCATCTGATTCCATATGAGAACTTGGAAGCATCACTGATGGACATTCCCTCTTGAAGATGTTACTCGCCGTCAAAATGATTCTGTTCTCGTGAGTGTCTGAGTGCATAATATTTGACTCCTTCTCATTGTAGCACCCATTCAATGAGTAGGTTTCCCGTTTGGAGATTTCTCCTCCTCCCTCTCGCTTCTTTTTGATTTCTTCTTCCCCGTCTGGGTTGCCTAGCTTGTTCCAGGCAAACTCTTTCCAAGTGGCCTTCTATTTCACAAAAATTACACATTGTACTCTTATGGCGACACTCTCGTGACAAAGGATTAATACTCCCGCATCAAAGGCAATTCCTAGTGTATGGTTTCGGTCTCTCTATCTTTTCATTTCGTCTGACTTTACAGTTTTTCGCAGGATGTCCATTTTTCCCGCAATTGCAGCATCTCTAATTTTCGTCTTTTCCACCCCTGCTGAATATAATTGCATGGAATCCCAGTGAGAGACTGGGACCGCCCTAGGACGCCCAGGAGACCACCGTGGGGCCTCAATGGGACCTCGTGGTATGGTTCTGGGTACCGTGGGATCTCATAAGGAAACGTGGGACCTCATGGGACCCACGAGAAAGCCATGATACCATCATGGGACCACCTGGGACCTCCTGGGATCTGCATGGGACCTCGTGAGATGAGGCTCTAGGTACTGGAGGGCCTCGAGGGACGTCATGGGACGTCATGGGAAGCCCAAGGGACGCATGGAAAACCCATGGGATCGTCATGGGACCACCTGCGACCTCCATAGGACCTCGTGGGATGAGGCTCTACATACTGCAAGGCCGCGAGGGACGTCATGTAACGTCATGGGACATCATAGAAAGCCCATGGGACCAAGGGAAGACCCATGGGACCATCATGGGACGACCTGGGAGCTGCATGGGACCTCGCGGAATGAGGCTCTACGTACTGAAAGACCTCAAGGGACGTCATGCGACGTCATGGGACCTCATAGGAAGCCCATGGGTCCATCATGGGATCACCTGGGACCTGCATGGGACCTCGTGGAATGAGCCTCTTGGTACTGAACGGCCTCGAGGGACGTCATGGGACGTCATGGGAAGCCCAAGGGACCCATGGAAAACCCATGAGACCATCATGGGAAAACCTGGGACCTGCATGGGACCTCGTGGAATAAGGCTCTACGTACTCAAGGGCCGCGATGGACGTCATGGGACGTCATGGGACATCATGGGAGGCCCATGGGACATCATGGGCGGCCCATGGAACATCATGGGAGGCCCATGGGACCAATGGAAGACCCATGGGACCATCATAGGACTACCTGGGAGCTGCATGGGACCTCGCGGAATGAGGCTCTTCGTACTGAAGGACCTCAAGGGACGTCATGGGACGTCATGGGACCTCATGGGAAGCAAATGAGACCCATGGGAAACCCATGGGTCCATCATGGGACCACCTGGGACCTGCATGGGACCTCGTGGAATGGAGCTCTAGGTACGGAACGGCCTCGAGGGACGTCATGGATCGCCATGGAAAGCCCAAGGAACCCATGGAAAACCCATGGGACCATCATGGGAGCACCTGAAATGAGGCTCTCGGTACTGAAGGGCCTCAAAGGATGTCATGCGACGTCATAGGACCTCATGGAAAGCCCATGGGACCCATAGAGAATCCATGGGACCATCATAGGACCACCTGTGACCTGCAGGGACCTCGTGGAATGAGACTCTAGGTAACGAAGGACCTCGAAAGACGTCATGGGACGTCATGGGACCTTTCGGGAAGCCCATGAGACCCATGGAAAACCCATGAGACCATCATGGGAAAACCTGGGACCTGCATGGGACCTCGTGGAATAAGGCTCTACGTACTCGAGGGCCGCGAGGGTCGTCATGGGACGTCGTGGGACTTCATGGGAGGCCCATGGGACATCATGGGAGGCCCATGAAACATCATGGGAGGCCCATGGGACCAACGGAAGACCCATGGGACCATCATAGGACTACCTGGGAGCTGCATGGGACCTCGCGGAATGAGGCTCTACGTACTGAAGGACCTCAAGGGACGTCATGGGACGTCATGGGACCTCATGGGGAGCCAATGAGACCCATGGAAAGCCCATGGGACCCATAAGGAATCCATGGGACCAGCATGGGACCGACTGTGACCTGCAGGGACCTCGTGGAATGAGACTCTAGGTACCGGAGGACCTCGAGAGACGTCATGAGACGTCATGGGACCTTTCGGGGAGCCCATGAGACCAATGGAAAACCCATGGGTCCATCCTGGGACCATCTGGGACCTGCATAGGACCTCGTGGAATGAGGCTCTACGTACTGTAGGGCCGCGAGGAACAACATGAGACGTCATGGGACATCATAGAAAGCCCATGGGACCAAGGGAAGACCCATGGGACCATCATGGGACCACCTGGGACCTACATGGTACCTCGTGGAATGGGGCTCTCCGTACTAAAGGGCCGCGGAGGACGTCTTAAGACGTCATGGGACCTCATGAAAAGCCCGTGGAACCAATGAAAAACCCATGGGACCATTATGGGAGCACCTAGGACCTGCATGGGACCTCATGAAATGAGGCTCAACGTACTGAAGGACCTCAAGAGACGTCATGAGACGTGATGGGAAGCAGATGGGACCCCTGGAGGAACCATGGGATCGTCATGGGACCACCTGGGATCTGCGTGGGACCTCTTGGAATGAGGCTCTTCGTACTGGAGGACCTTGAGGGACGTCGTGGGACGTCACGGGACCTCATGGAAAGCCCATGAGACCCATGGAGAACTCATGGGACTATCATGAGACCACCTGGGACCTGCATGAGACCTCGTGGAATGAGGCTCTAGGTACTGAATGGGCCTTAGTGGACGTGATGGGACGTGATGGGACCTCATGAGGAGCCGATGGGTCCCATGAGAAACCGATGGGACCATCGGAGGATCACCTGAGACCTGCCTGGGACCTCGTAGAATGAGGCTCTAGGTACTGAAGTGCCTCAATGGACGTCAAGAGACGTCACGGGGCCATATGAGCTCCCCATGACGTCCCTCGAGGTCTTCAATACGTAGATTCTGATTTTGCGAGGTCCCATGCAGGTCCCAGGTCGTTCCATGATGGTCCCATGGGTTTTCCATGGGTTCCATGGGCTTTCCATGGTGTCCAATGACGTTTCATGACGTCCATTGAGGCTCATCAGTACCTAGAGCCTCGTTTCACGAGGTCCCATGCAGGTCCCAGGTGGTCCCATGATGGTCATATGGGTTTTCCATCGGTGCTCCAGGCCCTCCACGAGGTCCTATGACGCCTCATGACGTTCATTGAGGCCCTCCGATACCTAGAGCCTCATTTTACGAGGTCCCATGCAGGTATCAGGTGGTTCAATGATGGTCCCGCGGGTTGTCCATGGGTCCTTGGGCTCTCCACGAGAACCCATGAAGTCGCATGACGACCCGCGAGGTTCTCCAGTACCTGGAGCGTCATTTCACGAGGTCCCATGCAGGTCCGAGGTTTCCCCATAATGGGCCCATCGGTTTTTCTTGGGTCTGATGGGCCTTCCATGGTGTCCCATGACGTCCCATGACGTCCGTTGAGGCCCTTAGGTACATAGGACCTCATTTCACGAGGTACCATGATGGTCCCATGTAGTCCCATGGGTTTTCCAAGTGTCTCATGGGCTCTCCGTGAGGTCCCAATACGTCCCATGACGTCCATCGAGACCCTCCAGTACCTAGCGACTCATTCCACCATGTCCTATGCAGGTCCCAGGTGGTCCCATGACGGTGCCATGAAATTTCCATGGGTCCCATGGGCTTTCCATGACAACTCGAAATGTTCATTTCGGGCTTCCAGTACTTAGAGCCTCATCTCACGAGGTCCCATGCAGGACCCAGGTGGTCCCATGTCGGTCCCATGGGTTCTCCATGAGCCCCATGGGCTCCCCATGAGGTTCCATGACGTCCTATGACGTCCCTCGAAGTCCTCCAGAACCTAGAGCCTAAATGCACGAGGGTCCATGCAGGTCCGAGGGGGTCTCATGATGTTCCCATGGGAGTTCCATGGGTCCCATGGAAATCTTAAGAGGTCTCATGACGTCCCATGACGTCCATTGAGGCCCTCTA
>JAPYYZ010001026.1:0-16786 GCA_030522705.1 Eretmocerus eremicus
GGATGCTTATGGAAATTGATGTGCAAGTTCATTGAGTTCTAATCAACATTTAAGACAAAGGTGCGGGTGAATCTGTCGAAGTTGAGAAAATCCGATCGACTTGACCTCGGCGGTACCGAGGTTACTCCCTTAACGCCCAACGTCTTAGCGTGGCTTAACGCGGCTTTTCGCTCCAGCTCACTCCAGCGTCCAGAAGGTTGGGTCACCAGCAGTGTGAACGCCGCGATGCGGGCCGCAGAATGCCGCAGAGAGCCTCTGCATGCGTCGCACAGTGGGAGATTTTGAAAAATCCGATTTCAAAATCAGATATTTCGGGAACGGAAAGAGGTACAGACTCGATTTTTTCGGAAATGGTTGGTCTGTTCAAGCGCCATACGAGAAAAGTGGACCCGAGTGCGGAAAATTCCTCGGGCTATATTTTTTTCAATCCAAAATTTGGAGTTTTTTGGATTTCCGTCCGCCATTTTGGGTCCGCCATCTTGGTTTTCAAAATCTGACTTGGGATTATTATTCAACAGGCATCAAAACATGCGTGTGAGGCTTGAACCGGATCCAGAAGCTGACTCATTTCAGTGAGATCCGCTAAGTATCTTAAATCCAGGGAAGACCTTGTCGTTCCCAAGATTTTCCGGAAAATCCGAGGAATTTTCCTCACTCGGGTCCACTTTTCTCGTATGGCGTTTGAATAGACCTTCCATTTCCAGAAAGAATCGAATTCGTACCTCTTTCCGTTCCCGAAATATCTGATTTTGAAATGGGATTTTTCAAAATCTCCCACTGTGCGTCGTCTGCATCGGGCAGGCTCTGCCACGGTCTGCCACGGAGGAAAATAATTTGTTGAATAGTTTAAACAATCCAGTTCTGGATTCGAAATGAAATTCGTTTCTCGCACAATTCAATGATTATTATAATTTATTATTTCATGCAGCTACAGATTTATATATTTTTGCTGTAAATATTTTTTTATCCAAGGGGTAGAACATCATTAGAGCAAAAGTACCATCAAGAAATGTGATAGGGCCAATTCCTCTTTCATTCAATTCAACCTGCAAAAAGTTGAAATGCAGTAGCATGAAATTATGGAATACAATCATACTGACAAATGTTAACATGTACATTGTACGAGTAATGTTCGCAGCAAGTTTATTTCAAATGCGTGGACCAGTGCTTAACATTCTGGTAATCAATTGAATTAGCTTCGAAGGTAATGAAAAGACTTATCTTTTAAAAATAGACCCTCCATTCAAAACCAGGTGAGTCGCAATTCCTCACGAATACGAAAGCACAATATACACAGTACCTGACGAATGAAATGGAACGTCAATACTGGAAGTAAAACGTCGATATCAGAGAAATTCTGTGGCCCACCGTATTTCTGATAAAATCATTCGGAAAATGGTGAAGAATGCTACTGGTCATTGTGATGTAAAATTTCTCAAGTCATCATTATTAGATGACTTGAGAAATTTGGATTAGATTGGATTGGATGGATTAGATTGACAGTGAATAATAGAAGGCCTTATATCTATTCCGGTTTTGCATAACACCGGCACACAAAAATAAAAAGTACTTGTACTTTTGACCAGACCCACCTTACTATATGTATTTTGACCGGCTGAAACCGAATTCAAGCTCGGTTTTGCCCGCTGACCTCTTTTCCCCCCGGAAAACGAAAAAAATAGCTGAAAATTTTGAAAATATTTCGTTTTCCGGAAAAAGAGGTGAGCGGGCAAAACCGAGCTCGAATTCGGTTTCAGCGGGCCAAAATACATATTGTAAGGTGGGTCTGGTCAAAAGTACAGGTACTTTTTTTTTGTGTGCCGATGTAATTTATGCGGATGCCAACCTAGCTCAGAAATACTAACGGCATCTTCTACATCTTTTGAATAGATTAAATTTGTATTCTTAAAAAATTCTCTTCCATTCTTTAGAGCTGAGCTGTAGTGGTTTGAAGTAAGTGATTTTTGAGAGGTAAATATGATTCTTCAGTATTGGAGCGAGTTTAAGTCTTCAGGATCACATCTGAGAATGGGTTTCAACCAGAATTCAGGAGCATCACAACATTCCACGCCAATTTGCGGGTTCGTGACTATTTTCACAAGTAAGTATTTGTTCTATAAAATGGAGCTTGTATACAAAACTGCTCAGCTCAAACCTCAGATCTACGGTTGATTGAAACACATGTAAAATGTTCAAATTTTCACAACAAAATAAGGATCTGAGAGTTTTCCATTGCGTGGATTGATAGCATTTTTCATGAACTTTCAAATGCTTTTTTGAGAATCATTGCAGAACTCAGGGTTTCTGAGATATCGTCAGTTCACCGCGAGTACTGGTGGTTCATTTTATTTGACAGATACTGGTTGTAGTATAGGTATTGCTTGGAGGGATGATGGATGTTCTCGATTTTATACAGAAGAAAAATAGTTTGTACCATGTAATATGATCAAGGCGCGAGAATTCATTATCTCAATTTTTTAACTTCGCGCGTTTGCGTAAGTATATTACCTGTGAATAAATATAATCAGTAAGAAAATGTAATACAGCGCTTATCGCACTTGACTTGTCACAGTTGCTTGCTATGGGACTTCCGGTAGAATACTAGCCTGTCTGCTTGAGAAATGAGTAAGGATACTCCCATGACAGAAAGATTACACTTTATACATATATATATATATATTATTATTATTATTATTAAACATTATATTCGAACATTACATAGTATATTTGGCTTCAAGTAAGAGAAGTTTGTCAGAATCTTGGAATCGATAAATTTCTATGACTATACTGATGCTAGAACATTATATTGGACCGAGTGTTTCATCTCGGCGAGGGTGATCTTTCAAGCCTTAATGTCTCAAATTGAAGCCGTATTCCCTTGACGACTATAGGCCAGTATACGAGGATTCGTGCACTTGCGATGTGAACTATGTGGATCGTGTTTTCATCATTCAGGGAAGGCAATAATAGTTGAGGGAAGTTAGTTGATCGCGTGGGAATCAAAGCCGTAATAATCGAATACGATCGAATCTTTTGGCCGGAAATCTGGAATGCTCGAGAGCTGATTGTGGCATTAGCCTCTATTTCTCCCTCTCTTCGTCCCTTCCCCTGTCTTCCTCTCGCACCCTCCGCTCTCTCTTTACCTCACCGAGTAATTTGCTCGTGAGATTACTCCGCGCTGTCAACGTGGCGGGCGTCGGGTTCTCCGGGAAAATTGTCGAAATTGACTGTTGCTCCTTGGGGAGATTATTGCTCCGACGGGCCCTGTCTGTCGGCCAACAATGCGGGCCCGTCGGGCGGGGCTGCTACTTGCTGGTCCCACCGCGACGAGTCCCCAGACCCGGCTCGCCGCTGCATATACAATGGATAATGGGCCCCGACGGGCCCCGACGTGGCGATCGGAGCCGGCGATAATCCTTACTGCCGCCGACGATCGTAAATTGCGCGGGGCGCGGATATCGCTCGGGCTGCACTTGAGCGCATGTTGCCGCAGTGACATGAATACCCTGATAATGAGCCAGATTCGTCTCACGATGTATGCGCCGGACGAGGAAAATGCGCCCCAAGGAACCGACGGGTCGAGGAACGGGATCGGTCGTTTTCGGATATCTCCGGTTTTGCGGCCGGCTGCACGAGGCGCGGCCCTCAAGCTGCACGCGCCAAAAATGTGCCTCGAGGATCGGCTCATTCGCCGATCAGCGTCCAAAGCAGATGAAGCACTTCGAAACGCGAGCAGCCGTAGTACTTGGAGTTGCGAACTCTATCCACGCCAGTTGAGATATCAATTCCTGGCGGTAGCTTCTGCTCATAAATCTGCCAAATCAAATCAACTGGATACGCTGCTGCATCATGGAAAACAAGTAAGACAACTGTGTTATGTGTATAATAATATAGTGTTATATCATTGGGTAATTCTGAAACTCAATATCTATAAAACGAGTCAAAATACTCTCAATTTCAATTATTTGAAGTGAGCTTTTGATTTGAATGATTAGTGGTGTTGGGAACACTTTTCTCGTGATGAGAACGCGTTTCTGAAGTAAAAAGTCGCAAAAAGAAGAACAATTGACATTTTGAGAATGTTTCGTTCTTTACCTCTTTCTTTCTCAGCTATTGATAATCTGACACCATTTGCGGTCTTCAATATGTTCCTTGTATCAGCGGAGATTCCCCCGATTTCCCCAGATTTCTCTGATGCGTACCAAAAGAATTACCGCGAATTATTCAAAATCAATATTCTCCAATATATTCGACAGAATATTGATTATATTCGACAGAAGAGTGAAATCTATTGATCGGTACAGGGAGCAAATCAAGCCGAGAAAATCTCTGAATGCGGCCCAAAAGACAATCGTAATGGGAATTTACGAGAATCACTACGATTCGATCAAGGGTCTGCAGCGCCCCATCACGATAAATGAGATGACTTCTGGGAAGATGCTGCTGAAAAATTGAATGCAGCCGGCAAGAAAACTAACTCTCGAGATCCTGCCGAATGGGAACAGGTGAACCTTACCTCTAAGCTGTCTCACACTTAAGTTCATGACCTTGAAATTCAAATGATTTTGTTTTGTCAGTAATATCTCGCGGGCAGCGCTGCTCGCTGGTATAGTTTTATTGTGAATTACTACCGCCCCTTCAAAAACTCGCGCTGATCGGTCCACTCGCGAAGTGAGCGCGCAGGCGCGGCCCCTTGGAGCAGACGACACCCGATCTCAGAGATCGGATCCCTATAAATGATCCCTATTCCTCTATAGCTGTCTCTAGCGTCCATCGAGTGAAATCGACCACGTTTCAATTTTTGAGAATTTCGGATAAACACATGCATCAAGATATTTGTTTATCAGTCGTAGATCATGATGAGTTCTTGTGGCAGTTAGTGCAGCTACTGCAAACATTCTGTGAGGAGAATGTATCATACCTGTGTTCTGTATTTAACAAAGAAAAATTCCTGCACCTACTGCATCTTTCTATCGCTTGCATGATTCTTGTAGAGATCATCATTGCTTAGCATGTCCAGCAAGAGATCGTCATTCTATTCAACTGTTCAATATCAGCGTAAAGTCACTATAACCAATGAGATATAACTTTGCTTCACTATGACTCTGACCAATCTAATGTTCCACTACTGCAAGAAATAAATTGCAAATGTTAGATACAACTATGCTCGTGATGCTCTGCAAAAAACTAAACATGCATCATCATCGAATAACAAAGACAGGCGTCATCAAGCTGGAAGGAAGTTTGCCCAAATGTTGAACAACAGAGGCATGGGCATACCTAATATGCATTTCACAGCTACGGAGCGAGAAGCAGAGGAATCTTCACCTACTGCAATCAAGAAAGTGGTGAGTTTCTCATTCATCTCTTCCTCTCGCCACAGTTCTTGAGACACTCCAGGTCAAGCTCTGAGGCTCTACAGACATTCAACGACACTTTAATATGAGATGCATAATTCCACCCTATGAGTACCAGAAAACAATCTGTTCTCTGAAATTTGAATGTTTCTTAATGAGGAAGATTAAATTGATAGAAAATGATGTAACTGAGCCCTTAGAGAACTGATGTAACACAGAATAATGAGGATTTGAATTTTGGTTGGAAAATCTAAACAAAGTATCCACGTCCCCATCACACCAGAACAATATTTGAAGGAGCTGACACCTGAATCGATTCGACAGAAGGTATGATGGTGGCTTATCTCTCATGCAACTTTGAATATCATTCAATAATATATATTTTTTCACATAGGTGCAGGGAGAAATCGCTGGTAAAGGATTTGCACAGGGATCAAAACAATGTCTGACCAACTATTACTCCTCGTCTGCCAGCTTACCAGTCATAAAAAGGAAGAGAAGCTCATGTTCGTCGTCACCTTCATCACATGGTCCAAGTCCGTTGCCAAGTGATCCAACTGAAACTCGAGAAAGGCTGTTGGAGCCACTGAGAATCATTGTTAGCTTGAAGACAGCAGCGATGCAGGATGTTCTAGAGAGGCTGCTCATTCTCCAAGACAGTTACGGATGTGCTCTCGATGATTTTGAGAAGGACCTGGACAATAAGCTAGCTGCAAGCTTGCCGAGACCTGGGTAATTTCATTGTCATAATTTCATTCCCTTTTGTATGACTTTAAGACGCAATTCGATCAATGGAAAATTATTCAAAAAAGAATGTGTTCAGTAAGAAGTTGCATGAAGATTATTTTGAAAATTATTGTTCTAAACGACTGCAAACATGAATTCATCAAAAGCTATTCTTTATCTTGAATTAGAACCGTTCCAACATGATGTATGTGACCATTAAACTAAAATTTCATAATAATAAAATAAATTATCTGACGCATGAAAAATCTCATTGGATCAATCTCAGGAATATAAAATTCAAAAGTTTTTCAATGACGCAATAATCGCTGTGATATTATCAGAACCGTAGGGGATTCGACAAGGTATCTTATCAGAGAAGATCATGAGTATCATCATGAATTTTCATTTAACCAAACAGCTTCATCTCATATTTTCCATATCTACATATTTTCTCCACTCTATTAATCAAACCTTCCCTTATGTACGTGACAAATTGGCTACACGCATTTTTTCGACCCCCTAAACAAAAAGTATAGCAAATTAGAGCAAATTCACAGGAATAAGGAGCAATTTGAGAAGAAATTCTCAAAATTTTTTTTTCAATTTGTGCAAATTGTTTCAAAGTCGCGTAACTTAAAAGAGACTTGCAGTGGTCGAGCCCCGCATGAGGTCATATGGATACAATCATCGGCTGCGACTACAGTGAACAGATAGTCCGGCATGGTTTTCTCATAATCAACCCCGAGTTTTTGAGTGAAAACGTCGTTGTCATGGCGTTTCGAACTCCAGTCAAAGCAGGGATAAGATCGACTGATCTGAAGCTTGATTCTAAACTGTATTAGTGAGATAAATGAACGGGACACTCACCTCCGAATTCATTGTTGACATTTCCTAACCTAACATTTTCAAGTGAGAATCTAAACATGAGATATTTTCTGGATTGATTTTTTGAATTGAGACTGCTTTGACCTTGTATCTATGTGCCGCCGCGAGTGCTGCAATCAATCACATCACGTTTTTCATCTACCGCACAAGTCAGCTTCAATAACCGTGACTTCACCAATTAATGTTACCCACTGGCGTGAACCAAAAAATTCGGAAAAAATCATTCACGGTACAGATTGATCTCTCCTATAGAAAAAAAAACACATTTTGAAAGAACATTCAAGTTGCCACTTACAGAAAATCATGCCAGACTATCGGTTTACTGTAGTCGCAGCCGATGGTTGTATCCATATGACGTCACGCGGGGCTCGACCACTGCAAGCCTTTTCCAAGTTACGCGACTTTGAAACGACTTGCACAAGTTGAAAAAAATTTTTGAGAATTTTTTCTCGAATTCCACCTTATTTTGCTGAATTTGCTCTAATTTGCCATACCTTTTGTTCAGGGCATCGAAAAACAATGCATGTAGCCAATTGCAACGCTCTGACGATCGAGGCAGCCAATTAGCGGATATGAATGATTATTGTGATTTTTCAGGGAATGGTGAGGCTACAGAATTTAATTGAATTAACTACCACAATTATTGTTAAGATTGATTCGCAATTACTGCCAAATGGTTAGCGCACTTTATATAATGTATAATAAGACGTCTCGAAACAAACAGGAACGTTAGAAATAGCGAAACGTAACACCGGAATTATCGAATTTTTGGAGCAAATACACAATGATCATTGATATACATTTTGTAATTGTCACAACACAATTCATATATGTATATATATATATTAAACGCTATCCCGCTCATTGCTAGCTGAAGACTATTCGTGTGATGCCAATCTCAAGCATCAGCCGAGCCATCTTGTAGCTTTCCGTATAAACACGAGGAGTTCAGTAGTTTCTGCTGGACATCGTGATGACAATTCACGTGGCTGCGTCCAGGGTTGTTTGCCTCCTCCTTCAATTGTGAGACAGACATTTGCTCCTCCTGCCGAGGGTTTGCCGGAGATCCGGACAGTGGATTTTTTCTTGGTCCGGACGACTGCCGGACCTCCACGGGGAGTGCGAATGTCCGCCTCCCGACTCTTCGGGACTTCATTTCAGGCAGCCGTGCCAAATTTCTCTCAACAGGGAGGATCTTTCTGCCCATATTTTTCTTCACATAGATCTGTGGAACGATGAAAGTATCAGAAACTTCATCGCAGAATGACAAATATCGTTCATAATTCATGTAATGATAAACTGAGAGGGAATGATCGATCAAGGCGCTTGCTGTGAACGTCGTCTGTTGACGACATACAAAGAATTCAGTTTTGGCATTGTTTTCAAGATATATTACGTCTCACAGCTCCCGAAAATCTCAAAAATCTCAGTGATTACCCGAATATCTGGATTATTCATTTTCACAAGAATTTACTTCGTGTACTTTCCCACATATTTCAAAAAAGTTGTGTCAAACAAATGATGAATTGGGATTTGGGCTTTTTTCGGTCGTTACACGGCTATGAAAGCATGTAGTCATGGAAATAGAGTCGATGGTCATGCTGAAAAATGCTTTCACGTTGAGCGAGTCAGAAAATCTTGCCACCGACTGCCCCAGGAATACCATTCAGCTCTCATGGTGTAAAACCATTGACTTAGTCGATATCTACTTGAGATGACACTTATTCGGTGCGGATCCAACGATAGTTCCGATGCTTGGCTGCCCATTTCATTGTGTTGGTGGGCTCAATTTCTACAGGTAACGATCGCTGCAGGAATCCCTAAGCAGTAAAAAGTGGCCAGAAGGAAGGAACGATAGTAGAGGAAATCTTCCTCGAAATTCGATCACTAAGTGGCTAAACTCGGTACAACAGGCGAGTTCTGGGCTTGAATGATGAGTGGTGCATCCAATGATCGATATCAAGAAGAATTATTGTTTCAAATTGGGGTGCGATATTAACAATCAATGAAAACATGCATTTTAGGCCCTTTTAGGGTTTTTCGCCATAACTCGAGGTATATTGGTTTTTCGAAAAAATGTCAAGAGTACTTCTACGTAGATCTTCGGAAGATCTGCAATGAGAGTCGGCATACTTTCCCCCAAAAGATGTGATCGTTCCGAGGTATTTGAGAGGAGAGGTCGCTGAAACAAGTTGCCCCGGGATTCGATTGCTGAATGGCTAAACTTGGTACGACAGGCTTACTGTGTGGGCTGTAATGATCGACATTAACAAAAAGCATTGTTTAACAATTGAGACGCAATGTGAATGAAGAATGGAACCATGCATTCCTAAGCCTTCCCCAGAGTTTTCGTTAAAAATGGAGAATTATTGGGTTTTTGAGAGAATATATTCATTACTTTTTTGAGAAAATGGCATTCCAAAATATTTTCTGAGATAAATGAGGAATTGAGTTAGAAACTTTATTTTACCATCGGAATTCTGTTGCATACCGCAAATAACGTGTTTTTTAACTAAATGTCATCGTGTATCTAGCAGATATTTTTACTATCGGAATTCATGTTGCATGCCGCAAATAACGCGTTTTCCAACGAAATGTCATCGTGTATCTAGCAGATATTTTAATTATCGGAATCCATGTTGCATACCGCAAATAACGCGTTTTCTAACTAAATGTCATCGTATCTCTAGCGGATCTTGTGAAAATTCACGAAGGTGGTACGATGAGTTCCCATGTATTGCACCTTCACTTAGAGGAGGGAGGGAGGGAGGGGGGGGGAGGGAGAGAGATTCATTTTATTTGCCCTGGGACAAGGAGTCCCATGGGGCATAACTCATGAAATACAATATGGGTACAAGAATCAAATTCTTGATTACTATAAACACTCATTTACAAAAATGAGTATAAAATATTGACGAAATTTAACATGATAATCAACAACGAAGCACCACCTGTCAATTTGAAACATCGATCGGGCATAGCGGAAGGATATTCGCAGAGCTTTATGTCTCGCAAAAAAGTTAACACTCAGAGACATTCTTCAGACTGGAAATGTGACGAAAAGGTTGGCTTTGAAAGACTGCATTGGAGTGGGATGACGAGGGAGAGAAGTGATGTGCTGCGGCAGTTTATTCCAAAAATATGATGCACTAATATGAAACGAATTCCGGAATGAAACGGTATGCCATTTGGCAATGAGCAAATCGCCAGTCTGGAGCCTTTTTGAGCGGTGCAGCGTAGTGTTACTTCGTTCACGAGGGTCCGTAATCTCGTGGACGAAGACCCATGGGGAACACCGTGCCGCATCGTCATGAAGAAGCTGCGCTCGCAGAAGAGCAGCTCAGCTCCCATCGACAAAGACTCGCTACTCAGCATTGTCCGGACGTTGTTTGCCAGCAGGGAACCCAGAATGTTGTTTCCGGACCCAGTCACAGAAGACAACCCTGCTTTTGACGAGGCCGAACTGCGCCTTGCTGCCAAGCGGCTGGCAAATGGCAAGTCCCCGGGTCTGGACGGTATCCCCAACGATGTGTTGGAGCTGACGATCGAGGCAAGGCCGGAGATGATTTTTGCTCTTTCCAATAAGTGCCTGCCGGCTGGGGCTTTTCCGGCTTCATGGAAGCAGCATAAACTTGTTCTCATCCCAAAGGGCGATTGAGAGAGCGAAGAATAAGCAGCCATACCCTGGCAGCTTCTGCGCCGTTACACTGCTAGATGTGAAGAACGCGTTCAACTCTCCTAGCTGGGAACGTATGTATGGAGCGCTTAGCGGCCGAGTACCGGGATACCTCTTAGCCGTCGTCAGCGATTACTCTCGCGACAGAAAAGTGGTTTTTGACACAGACAGGGGGGGGGGGGAGAGAGAGAGATCGAGCTGTCAGCCAGCGTAGCCCAAGGATCGGTATCGGGACCCTCCGACTGGAACGCCCAGTACGACACAGTCCTGAATCTCGACCTCCCAGAGGACGCGACTTTGGTCGGCTTTGCATACGACATCGCCCTAGTCGTCGTCGCTGCCGACTCAATGGCGCTTTAAACTACAGCGAACGAGTCGCTGAAATTGGTCCGGGTGGCAATGGCCGACAGATTCTTGGAACTAGCTATCCTGGAATGCGAAGTGATGCAGCTATCAGGAGAAGGGTCTACAAAACTCCAACATTCCTCATAGACGGGCAGGACATCCCGATTGAGAATGCGGTTGAATACCTCGGTGTATGGCTGGACGACGCCAGGACGTACGAGAGACACGTTCAAGAGACTGCGCTCAAAGCAGAGAAGACGGGCGCCGCCCTACAGCGGTTGATGGCGAACATCGGCGGCCCGTGACCCCAACAGAGAGAGCTCCTCAACACCGTCAGCCTCTCTATAATGCTCTACGGAGCAGCTATTTGGGGCCGGGTCGCACGAGGCTCGGTTATTGACAAGCATATGGGCCCAGTCCAACGGAGGGCGGCGCTGCGCGCAATCAGCGCATACCGCACAGTTCCTAGGGACGCACCTTGCGTCCTAGCGAGGTCACCCCCCGTCCACCTGCTCGTCTGTGAGCGAGTGAGGCTCTGGACAAGCAGAGAAGAGCTGCTCAAACTGGGAAGCGGGCTCACTCCGGCCCACAAAGCTGCGCTCAGGGAACGAGAGAGAGCCAAGGCGCTCATGGAATGGCAAACCGAATGGTACCTGCCCAACGGACAGGAGAAGTTAACTCATAGGCTGACCCTCGAAATAGCCGATTGGGTTGACCGGGCACACGGAGAGCTCGACTCCTGGGTCACCCAAGCCCTGATGAACCACGGGTGCTTTGGGGTGTACCTCACAACTTTCAAGAGGCGTGAGACCCCAGAATGACAAATGTGTGGCTATGACTGGGACGACGCAGAGCATGCGATCTTTGCGTGCAGTGATACGAGCGCAGACCGCAGCAACTTAGAGAGAGCAGCCGGGGTTTCCCTCACACCGGAGAACTTGGTCAGCACCATGCTCCGGAACCAGGAATCATGGAACGACATCGCGAGCTATATGAAGCTCGCAATGACTCGCAAGGAGGAAAGGGAGAGAGACCTGAGGCGCCAAGCCAACGCTTGGGCGAGCCCGAGGAGGACGCCAAAGAGAATGAAGTAAGGAGAGACAAACGACAGACGTGACGCCACGAAACGAGACGGGCAACTGAAAGAGCGCACCGATGCGCGGGACAAATCATCTGGCGGGAAGGCATACTAAATAGCAGTACCCCGCCGGAATGGTGAGTCGGAGAGGCGGTTTTTTAGTCGGTTGTCCGTAAGACCCGGGAGTCCGACCTCCCCGAACGGCCGGCCATTCGGCGAAGCATAACATCGCTTTCCGCCCGTCTATAAGCGAGGAAAAGAGAAAAAGAATGATAGAGAGGGAGATAGAGATGCAGAGGATGTAGATTCGAATATGTAGAACAGTCTCTTCCTTTCATTTCGATCCAAATCTCTAAGGGATTCAAGAGTAATGGGAAATGCCGCGAAAGTGGCTACCCACGCGTCGGATGCATGGCTACGACATGGCCTTGAGATAAAGCTATACAATATTTTGGAAATGTAGCTCTAGGCGGCTATGCTTATGGTGGAATGCATGACTGCGTAAAATTTTACAGCAATCCGCGGAGAGCTCTTGGAGTAATCCCGACTATGGTTGTACTAGTAACTCTAATCATTAGACTTGTGAATTGATTATATTGGTCTTCCCTGCCATCTGATTGTTAGAGCATATTCGCTCCATAATTGAGATTCCTTCAAGAGCATTCCACGGATCACTCAAAACTTTACACAATGGTATATTCTACCAATACGCATTGCCGTCTAGAGCTAGTTTTTAAAAATATTATATAGGTTTATTGTAATAGTATATTCCGATACGAGGTTGTAAAACTTGGATCTCGCACTCCGAGTGATGCTTTTCGACCCGAGCCGGAAGCGATCGAGAGCGTGTGGTTTTGGAAAGTGCCTCATTGCCGTTCAGGCCAGGAAGCGTCTGCGCATGCGTATCAGACCTCGGGCTTCGCCCTCGGCCCGCTATCCCGCATGCTCCGACGCTTCCTAACCTGTACGGTGGTGTGGCACTCTGCCCCGAAATCGTATCAGAAACCACACAATTTCGACGAGGGGGTGCCGAAAAATCGTTTACGCACTACATGCAGAAATGCGGGCTATCCCGGACCTCGCACATGCTCCCCTCGGCTGTGCCTCGGGGGCAACCCGTGCGAGGCCCGCAATAGCCCACTTTCCGCCCGTGTTGCGTAATTTACTCTATTATGAATGTCGATGGAGTAGAGCTTTGACATGTGCTTGAAGAATGTTGAGAGTGAGAATTCTCTCCCTGCAGAGGTAGGTTGAGAAAATTCCTTCTATGACCAGTTATGCCGTTTGTGGTCATTATGTTAGTGATTGCGAACATATGGATGAAATTCATAGAAAATAAGGAGTGGACACTTGATGTCAGGCGGCGAATAGTTCTTCATGGTAAGAGGATAGGTATAGAAATTTCAAGGGGAACTGTCGGTCATCGATTCCATTCGAGTGTAGATATTAATCAAGCATATGATTATCTAGGTACCCATTAACTCGTATGTCTTCAATTATCCAACTAAGGAATATCCATACTCACTTTTATTAATTCTTCCTTAATCCCTTTGCAGGAAGTTGATTCAAGCGTTATCCCATCTCGGACAGTATGATAATCCATTGATACTTCGGGGAAAGCATCTAATAATGGGTTCAAGATGCCTCTAAAGCCGACGTCGTTCATTACGTCCAGTGGACGGCCGTTAACGGTAATCACTTTCACGCATCCCATCATCAAAATGTCTGGGGACATTCTAACTTTGATAAGAGCTGTTTTTGCCGGGAGTTGGTCGCTTGCTGTTTCTTCTCGGAGCAATAGACATTGCTCATATTGTTTCGGGTGTTTGGAACTGGAAGGTGACTTGAGATGACCAGCATGTTTACCCTGCGACAGAATTTGACATTTTTCTTACGAAATTTTTTGAGAATAATGAGAAATTCACCAAACTAGTTAATTATTCACTGACAAAGAATTGGCGATCCGTGGCGACAATCACTCAATCCACGGCCATGATGATTACAGTTATGATGATCAAAGTAACTACGGAAGCATGATGAATTGAACCAATACAGATTTTGATGTGTGGCGTCCCGCGCTCGCGGAACGACACAAGTTAATAACGTTTTATAAAAATTGATGCAATGCTTGGCGAGTTGCGCTGTGCACGCATAATTGACATAAAGCAGGTCGGACGAACCCCAGGCAAGCATGTTTTCTCAATTGCACCACGAAAAGTAACGCCACTTCGCCAAAAGCCCGCCACACAAAGTCACGCATTGTGATAAGAAAAAAACGCCCTGATCCACTTCTCAAGCTCATTTCAAAACCGGCCCAGGCCTTTGAATTCGAACAGCAAAGCAGTCTCTTCGATCAGTCTCTGTCAGTCTTCACTCCAGATTACTCGAATGGTTTAGAGTCTATCTTATCGGCTCACCCAAGTGCCTTAGAAAAGCACGACGAAATGAGGGCTTGAGGAATAGCGGCCGCGAGTTCCGACTAGATCCCGCACTCGGGAAGTGGCGTTACCCACACACAGCTGCTGAGGGGCCAGCGCTCAATTTGTCCCCAAGCGAATTCATCCGGCCTGTTCTTCATAACCTGCGCCTCGAAGGATCTGCTGATTCATCGGACTTCCGAGTAGTTCGAGGACAACCTCAACTGTAAGTTAAAAGCAACTTCTATTCCTGTGGCCACAAAGCTACCGTTTTCAAATCATTCATTTAGACTCAAATTTGTTCAATCCAAACTTGCGATTTCTGATCTTGAGTTACTCAAAATTGCATTCATAATTCTAAGTTTTCACGTTTATATAATTTTCGAATAAATTTCATCTGGTTAATTTGGAAGTTATAATTTTTTCGTGAATGCATGAACATTTGATGCTCCTCAAGGATAATCTATTCAAAATATTTCCAAATTTTATGATTATCAACTTTCGAGAACAATTTCATCGAGTGAGGTATTGAATCTGATATACTGGAGGAACAAAAGCTGGATCTCGTATATGTAAGTAGGAGGTAAGCGCAATCGAGCAGCCCGCTCGTAGGCTGTTCTCCGAACTCAAATATATTTGTTGTTCGAACCCCTCTGGTTCGGTCGTAACAGATGATGAAGAATGAGACATTACAGCGATGAAATAATTTCCCCAAGTATAGCATGAGTGGGGCTTACCAATATTATGCGTTTTCACTCATCACGCGACGAAAATCCATGAATCAAATGTACAGATCACCATACGAGCATGAATTTTGATCGAGATTTGCGGAATGCATACCGGTATCTCATGATCGCACGGGTGCACTCGGCACACAGAGTTATCATCTACAAACTTGAAAAATTCGTAGAAACGAGAGTGCACAGGTCTGCCGCACACTTTTTTCGTGGTTTTTCTGCGTATAACTCGTAAGGGAAATCATTAATCATGAATTTCAATTTTGTGAGCGTTGCTAATTCTTTATATTAGATTTAAAAAATATCATCTGTGGATTATCAATAGCTTTTAGCATTCGGTTGTAACAACTCGAACATTGGAGCGTTTTTGGCAGTACTCAAAGTCTAAGAAACATCGTTGAAGGCACTTTATCGTGAATAAGTGGGAACCGGATATGGAGGAAGCGCGAAATAGAAAGGAGGGAGTCCCCGAACGCAACTCTCTGAACACTCTACCTTGCCTCATGAACGCATATGGTTGAATTTGATGGTCGCAATTGAAATCTCAATGATGTGATTCAGGGCAGTATGACTGAGTGTATAATTACGTGATATATTCTCAACAAAGGAGCAATTGGATTTCCAACGGCCTCGGAGCGATAGAATTCCCTGTGGAATCGCACGGATCATTTTTTCTGTGTTCTCAGAATAAATACGCTGCTACAAGGAATTAGCAGAATCCTTCCTCAAAGCGATATCATCGATCAATAATATGTCTCTTTCTTATACTTCCATATGTCTTTGATTTCTGCTTTCTCGTTCAACAATCGAGAAAGACGCAAAAAGGGCCTCGCATCATGCAAGACTTGAATTCTGGGATATCCAGTCGACAGAGAGTAATAAAATAGTTCAGGAATAATTTTCGCGAAATTTTAGAATAACAGATCCGGGAAACGGGTGGAAGGGGTGAAAAGGGTAAAAAAGGGCTTTGCATTGGTGTTTCGACTTCATTAATCAAAAATGCAGGATCATGCGGGTCAGGCTCGAGAAAAAACACTCCGTCTCAATTCACTGATTTTAGTGTATCCAATCAATACTTGAAATTAATGCAGGGACAGCGAGAGCGAAGCGTGCTACTCGCTGCCATGGCCGTCGGGAAGTGAGTGAGGAACGGGGCGGAGAGATCTATAGTAACTTTGACTCGTCAGCATACGGTCACGCAATGACTGAGAGTTGAGTTCAAATATTGTGTTTGAAATGAATATAATTCAAAAGTTTTGGTTTGAACTTCCAAGAGTGATTGAGTTTCAAAAGATTTTGAGAAATATGAATAGTCAAATGAGTTGAAATAAAGAATACTAACTCATGAAAATAGATCAAATCTTCAAACATTCCTCTCACTTTCTCCATGTAATGAAGAACAACAAAAAAAAGTACATACTTGGCCATAATAATAGAAGAATAATGATTTTTTTTTTCAAGTCCTCCAATTCAGCAACAATTATAATTTTTCTTCACTGCAACAAGTCATCTTACTGGTCGACTTGACTGCACAATTTCACCAACTTGGTCACAGGTCTCTTGAA